>JZLH01S0451303.1:23399-33744 GCA_001188425.1 Eucidaris tribuloides
CGAGGACCTTTGATCTTAAGGTGTTCATCAAAAATTACGCTTGACAGCATTTTGCTGCTGGTGTGGCGTTGGCCTAGTTCTATTTCTATATTTGGGAACGATGTCAGTATTTTTTGATATTTGTTTTAAACCTTCAAACATGATTTTTTTCAAATTCGAATAACGATGCAAAATGCATGATAATCAATGGAATTTGTCAACTTCACAACTTGACATTTCAAGAACATGTCACTGCTTGACAATGCATCATGGCACCGACAACCAATTAAAAATCTAGCTGCAATCATTCACAGAATATATGGTAAGCCGTACACTGCAGCATTTTGTACCTTTCATAATACCGTAGTTAACGATATGTTTTACTGGAAATATTGATCATTACGAAACCAACAAAACGATCTAGTGTAAATGGAATATCCATAATGGCTGCACATCGTACAAATTGTTGGGAGCAAACATTTTCACTGAAGAGTATCCTAAGTATACCGAGAACTGAGGACATCGCAGTAATACTGCGCATTGCCTTGAACAATTGGAAGCGTAATAATTATTAATTTGCCCTCTTTAGAAAGAAAAATAGATTTATCTGATAGTCCTGTTCCTGAAGGTTGATCGGATCGTTTAAAAGAATCAACCACTTGAAAATTAATTTTACAAAATAAGTAGAGTAGCTATATTTTCCATCGCCTGCACTCTTTGGTGTGATGTGGCATCAGCAACAAAGAAGCCCTGAAGAGATCAAAGAAAGATAATTGAAAAAGACAGTGCAAAATAGAAAGCATTATGCTGGTCATATAAGAGAAGGGGAGTTGCAGAAATTTGCTACTCGAAGGAATGATATAGGGTAAACGTGAAAGTGTTAGACAATGACAACTTAGTTTGGTGATACATGTATTAGTAAATGGACTGGACTTAGATATGAAGAGCAAGGGTCCAAGACCGAAGACGATGGAGGTGCATAGCCGCCAACCCCACCCTAAGGGACGTTACTACATGTACTTGAGAGGCACATTTGACTGTGAAGATGTAGGATTCCATTTGTATATGCCTTGCTTAGAACAGCAGAATGGACGGCACCCACTCAGTCGCATTACCGACATGACCGACGTCTTTTGGAGAACGAGTGTCGACAGAATCCTTGTTGTGATGGATCATTGTAAGATCTACCCATGACGAATCCATTTAGTTTTGGAAAATTCCTCTTCGTCTGCCATCTTTGTTAGAATAACTTTGAAAGTATACAATCCGGACAAATTAAAGCGAGGTTGTTGATACAGACTTACTGTTATCAGTCAAAGCGGAAACCTTCTTCCAGATTTGGTGTCCACTTTATTTTTCTTCCCGTAAAATAACTACGCATATTATTCGAACGGAGACCACCCTCTCTGTCAAAGTAGATCAGTTAAGACCACTTTTAACAACCAAGATCCAATCTAATAATTAAAATAAATGTTCTTAAAAGGTCCCACTTTGTTTCAATAGTATCAAGTAGAAATGAAATAAGAACCCCCTTTTCACGTTGAAAGGGTGTTGTCAAACTGGTTCTGCTAAACACGCTAAATCGATTCGCATTATTCTTATGCCTACCTAGAGATTTACGACGTGAGGAAGAGGCTTAGAGATGAATATCTGTCATGTCTGTGATGTAGAAGCATGCATAATTAAAGTTTAGTAATCGGAGCTTGGAGATAATTTTGTATGATGAAGATATATGTTCAATTAAATTTTATTAGTCGGTAATTAAGGGAAATAATCAAGTTGATGAAATTAGGATTGGAAATTTCACAACTTGAATATGATGGAACCCATACTTGATATTTGGCACTTGGTGACATGGAGGAAACATCTTGATCCCAGAATTACCACTGACAGCTCAGGAGGACCATGGACCCTACTACGAAGTAGGGTCCATGGGAGGAATTTCCGTAGTTTCCTTACACCGTGGTAAGACTACATATTTATTTTTATAGTCAAACACGTGAAAATAAGCTGTAATAAGTTGTAATGTGACTGTTCACCATTTCATTACTATTGCCCCAAAACTCCAGAGATGCGTCTGATGATTATGAATTGCTCCTGAAAGAGTTAAAGGTACTGGTGGGAGTGTTTGAAAGTGCACACAAATGCGAGTTCAGGTGCTTTAGGTATAAAATACAACTATTTACAGTAACATGTGTGAAAAGTCAAAAACATCTTTCCAATCGGTGTTCTCGAACTTCTCAAAGAGCGGAATATAAACGTGTAAAGCGTAACAGATATCATCAATCACCAGATCCCCCTCGAACTTTTTAGTATTGGCTGGCCTTTTCTAAACCATCATGATAAGTCTTGATACAACACTTATGGATTTGGCCATTTTGGGGCTGTATCATTCTGGCCTAGTACCTGTATAATGCCAATGTTTACCTCACACAGGCACAGTTTGAATAGTAGGTCTATGGTCAGAGTGACGATCATGGACTATACCTCCATGGTTGGTGATGCTTTTATCGTGTTTTCCTTTCTGCTCTGTGGAGCAGGTTCAAAACTACGGCTTATAAACGACCAGTGAAATTCATGTAATTTCTTTTTAACAAAAAATGGGACGATAATCCTAAGTGTAAATGTTTGGAGATCGCAACAAGAAAGATGTCAAAACAAAACCCACTTAGTTGGGTCTCAGAATTTCGATGTATACATAGGGGAGAAAGTCCGCGCCCTCGACGGGACGGATTATACCAAAAATCTTATATAACATTAACGTAAATAAACACAACTCCTGAAGGCCCGATTACTTCCGCCTGCTCAATTTCAACGTCGAAACATTATTGAGGTCACTACTCGAGTTGCAAGTTTGTCATGATAACATGTGTTCTATCAAAATGTTCAATCGTCATCTTTCGGTAGGCAGGTTGGGCCATGTCACTCATTGGATTCGATAGTGTCGCAGGTCCTGGTTTGGTTAGCTCATGTAGGTCTGTACGCCTCCGCTCACGCTCTTGAGCTCTTCGTGGAGTTCGATGAGGGAAGAGAGTCTGTGGTAAATACACAAGCTCAGATGCCAGGTGGTGATACCAAGAATAAATTTGTATTATGGTATTAACGAAATATTTAATGTCACGTTTTCAATGAACTTATGAAGTACCAAAGTCCAAAACACATAAATAGAATAAGCTGTTCAAAAAAAGATAAACGTATATCACGTAACAAATGCAAACTTATGAAAATGTTATATTATTAGGTGTAGATGACGGGAATGCTCTACATGTATTCCTAATTGAAACCACGAATGAAGGAATAAGAATATAAAGAACTGAGTCTTTAACTTACACCAACACATTACGGACTCTTCAATAAAGATTGGGCTACATGTCGATGGTAGGACCACTGGTGTATGTAAAAAACTACAGCAAATAAATCTGAACTAAATGGGTTTTTTTTCAGGGGAGGGGCACGATTAAGTAGGACAATCGGTGAGATGAAATTCGCACCCCTTCACATTGCTTCACCTGTTCGTGTACCCATGGATACCATCTCGTACTACCCCCATCACTCATTCATCTCGTATTGAGAGCGCAGTATTATTAAGTTGCAGCTCCACCATCGAAGCACAAAGTCTTGCTCTCGCGTAGGCGCAGTGGTTTTCATTCATGTTTTCATCGGCCACTGTTCGTCGCAGACCGTTTTGATAGATGTTAATGGTCGTCCATTGACGTCTGGAACAGTGTGTTTGGTAAGCGATATGGTCTCTGAGGAGTCATGCGATCCAGAGCAGAGGTGTAACGTTTCATTCCCAAAGTTGGTTGAAAGCTCCCGGAGATCACACACAAAGGCTAGGGCGCACACTTGAATTAAAGGCATCGGTTAACATTGTGAACGCTCTGTTAAACAAAAAAAAAATGGTCAAACTTTGATGTCTGACCTACGTGATGGTTTTTGAATTTGACCAATAAACATAGTAGGCCTACATGTAGAACACAAAAGTTTACACAGTTATTCTGTCACTTGCAAAATATCTACAGATTAATATTAACAAAGAATTTATTGTCCTTGGGACAAAACGTCTGTAACGCAGCAGTCAATGAATGAAGGAATCTGGAATGCTCGCTCATATTTTAAAGCTTTTAATGATCGTATTGACATGTTTGAACTGAAGTTTTTTTAAACACTTCATTTTTTTAGACCTTATCAGAAACACTAGCTCAAATTTGTTAAACTGATGAACACTGTCTTTAAAGAAGACGCATAATTGGATGCCAGAAAGGCAGAACACAAATGTTGTAATTGTTTCCATATATGAATACATGTAGTTCATTTAGGTAGAATGTTTATTAGACTTGTCTTGAGGTAGTAGGCAAATGTATTTATATGTATATGTATATATTGGGAACTACACTCTATAGCTTCTGAAAAAGTTGGAAAATTCAGCAGGGTTGTAGTATTTTTAATAATTTTTTTATACCTTGCTAACAAAAGTGCTATATATAGCAATTGGCACAGGGATTGGGTGGGTAGTCTTGTTACTTGTTTTATAAAACCACACAAATTTTCCTTTCATATCCTTCAATTTAATTTCAGTTTATTTTATTATGTTAACAATAGGTCTCAATGGGACTCCGACTATCGGACGTGCGCTCCATACTTGCGCGGTCGTTTAGTCTTCTGTTCAAGGATATATTTGAGTTTCAATTGCTACTGGGAGGAATATTCAGTCAATTCGCAAGAGCTGGAAATAAGGCTATGGCTGTAATTTGTTCTGGCCTCATTTGAGGTGTGAATCACCGATGAATTTCGCCTGACAACTGTAGTTGGGACTTGACATCCAGGATCTGTTACCGACATTTTGTTGGCAGCGAACCACTAGCAAAGTATATAGCCTGTTGATTAACAAATCAAGAGAAGGAAGCAGGTGTGAGGCTGAAGAATTTTAATGGGCACATCCATTTCCAATTGAAATTGTTTGAGATGTAACGAATAATCTTACATCATACTGGACCATATATGTACCAAGTAAGTATGGCATGCCATCTTGTTCCCCCAGAAGGACGTTAAGACTGTGTAAAGTCGATGGGGTTTACGTCTTCTCTTAGGGCATACGACGATTAATGCTTAAAGAAGTTCTAGAGTACTAGTTGATGATGGAAATCTTCCATCAAAATTCCACTTTTCATTGGTTTCCAGGTGAAAGTATATTACATTTGCATTATAATGTGGGACTAATTTACTGCGTATGTAATAAAAAAAACTTGTAGGATTAGCATTTTGAACAGGTGAAGTTTCCAAATAAATACCCCTCAGTTGCAATGTCAACAATTAACATTGTCCCTCATATATATGTAGAGGATTTGTAAAAAATTAAGTGTTCTGTTGTTTTCAACAACTCTCTCCTGTATAGGCCTACTATAGCGACATTTTCAGAATACCATATGTTTACAGATGATATGAAAACAATTGATATTAAAATTATGTTGTTCTGCAAGTACTCAATCTTATCTTTAAAGTGATAGGCTAACATTGTGGAGCTTCAATTTAAAAAATTGTCAAACTTTGATATCTGAGCTACATAGTAGTGTTCAAATGGACAAATAAACACCCTAGAATACAAAAGTTTGGAAAGTTACACTGCCATTGGCAAGTTATGAATAAACAATAAAACTCGGGGCGAGTTTTATTAACCTAGGTGTACACACAGTAAGTCTATGGGAGGAAATGGGCAAGTGAATCTGGTCAACTTACGATTTTCACTTTTTTAAAGCACTAAATAATCATTTTGAAATACAATTTTTTCAGGGCTTCATTTTTAGACCTCATCAAAGACACTGGTAGCATGGGGAATCATGCGGCTCAGATTTTTTTAACTGTGGTAAATGTTAGCCAATACCTTTAAGTACATCCAATTACAGTAAATACCGACAGTTCAAATGTGATAGCCTAGTTGCAATATAAAAAGTTTGTCTGCTTATGCGATGTAGACCAATATGGACGGTTAAATGATTTTTGATTTGAAATGAACTGACAACTTGAAAATTGGAAATTATGTTGAAATATCACATTAAAGGTTAATAGCGTGATTGGGATGGGGTGCGTTCGTTATTCCGAAGGTTCGTTATTCCGAAGGTTCCGAATACTCCGAAGGTTCGTTATCCGAAGGTTCGTTATTCCGAAATTTCGTTATTCCGAAGGTCCGTTAGTCCGAAAACGAAATATGGTTTGTTAGTCCGATTCTCTGAATAACACACCCAAGATGAGCGAAAAATTGTTGAAACCGTCTAATTATGGCAGCATAAATACCCTTTCGCGGGGAGACCTGAAAACACACCTTTCGCAACCCCCATCTACTCATCCTCACCACACTCACATGCTCTCTCACACGCGCCCATAACCCACCTCGACATATCTCATATGAAACCTCTCCACCCCACCTCTCAACACAGGCAACCCCCTCCCAACTCGCACGCTTAACACAAGACCAACAACAAAAGCGCGCTCTATATTAGTACGCGCGATCAACTCGAAACTGTGGTCGAAAAGAAAAACACAATACAACTGCACGAAGAGGCTGGGAATTGAGAATTAAGAACAGAACTGGGAAGAAAGAGCAATAGAACATCTGGACCACGAGAAGAAAAGGCAGGCGGAGGCTTTTACGTCGGCGCTTGCTTTTCTCTATAGGACACTCCCCAATGCACTCTGCAGACTTGTCTCCCGATGACAGGGCAAATGTATTCCAGACATGATCACATACAGCATAGCGGCACGAACTATGACACCCACGTCCACCCCGTGACACTTTTAATAACACTTAACGCCAAAGTATCCAAGAATACGATTATACTTGAGGGCATGCGCTGTATTTGGGCTACTCATATCCTCTGTAAAGGAAGTTTGGGTGTAAAATTCTTGTTTGCAAACCTACATTGCCATATATCACTGCCGCTCAATATTTTCATAATGAAACTCGACATTATTTCATCAATCCAACTCTCCGTCCGCACCCACCTGTTTTTTGTCACTTTACCTTATTGCAAGATTTTGTCTAACTCCATCATCTGTGTCTCTCCCTTGTTGTGTGTCAATTATCATTTCGTGTATTATACGTTGTATGGTCGTTCTTTTATCACGTTTGTTTATTGTATGAGAGAGCCCTCGCCCCCACTCCCGCCCCAGCCGTAAACCCCCCACCTCGGAGAACGTTTTTATTCAACTGAATGGAAACAAAACCAAAAACAAACCCAACCATGGGTCTTAACAAACACAAAAATTGATAACTCAATAACTAAATAACACACCACCCTGCTCTCTCCTCATTGCTGTATCCTACGAGACAAAATGGCCTTATATCTTTTTTCTAAAGCCCTCAAATGAATAATGAAACCACTCTGAAACGTCTCCAGACAACCCTAGGCCTCTCCTACACCACTATCACAATTCAGGTGATCTCCACAGATAAAAAGACTTGTCTTTGATAACGTTTACTCTAGGAGATCCAAAGCCCACGCCTCATGCGAAACATCGCCAGTATCTTTACTTTCTGTTCGACGCCTCCCGACCCACACAGCACTCAATCTAGAAGCTACACACACAAGATTGCTGCGCCCGCAAGGATTTTGCCTGTAATTGATTTGGAATAACGTCAAACAATTGACCATAAATTTTTCCAAGCGAATCTTGCTAGTTAACTTGAGTCCTCTCATAGTTTTAGCCCAAGTCCAAGCATATACCACATCCACGTTACAGTTCGTTCTCTCGCCTCGGCCGTAATCGGAAGGTTTATTATTCCGAAGGTATACGTTTAACTCTCCCCGAAACACGTAAATTGCCATATACCCTCGCCCATCGCATACTCGTAAGTCCGAAACCGACAAAGGGTTCTCCATGATAAATCGCATATAATATGCTGGCAGTACTCTTCGAGCGGATCGTTATTGCCGAACTCTCGATACTAATCCCACCGAAAAATACAATCAAGGGTTTCACGTTATTCCGAGGTTACGTTAATCCAGAGAAACACACGAAAATCAACCGCTTCGTTAATCCGCGAACGGTTCCGCTTAATCCCCCACCCTCTCTCGATTCCGCAAATGGTCGCTCTATCCGCCAGACACAATAAAGAGGGCTTCCGTCTATTCCGAAGGCTTCGCTGGATCGACAACGAAATAAGGTTCGTTTAGTCCGAAAGAAATACGGTTCGTTAGTCCGAAACATTGAAATAGATCTGTCGGCAGCCTGGAACAACCGGAGCGCAGACCATGCGTGGACGGGCGGGCCGCGTGAATCACCGTAGCTGCTTCATATCGCTGGTGGGGCAGAAGCGCTGATCTGTCCCACATTACAGGTGCGACCCCGCGCATCTAAATACGAGCGAACGTTCTTTCCACAAGGCGCCGGTGTCATAGGCATTATCGGGCCCGCTACTTCATTTCATCGCAAGAATCATATCCCATGAGTTTATCTTCTCCATGAAGACCTGCTAAATTCGCTTGGGGGAGTATTGGACCTCATTCTGAATCGTGCTCGTCCAACTTACAAACATTTCTTACTAAAAGATGCAATTCTTGCATTAATGACTTTACCAATTTACATAACACCTAAAAAAATGTCGCTCTGCGCCCCCCGTGCCGGGCGGCCCCGCCGTGGGGAATGTTCGGCACAGCCAATTCAAGGACGCGATTTAAGACTCAAACAGGGGACCGTCGATTACGCCCCTTTCTTTGGCTGGGGGTGGGCCGGGCAAACACAGTCCTCCGCACCATCGTAGCCCCAGCTTTTGGGAAATGGGTGGGGGGGGCAAGACACATATTTCGCTTAAATTATATATTATTATTTCTCCCATCCATATATATGTTATATATAGTTTGATTTTGTACGTTTGCACTCTCCAGCTATACATTTATTTAACCATATACTGCCTGATCGCCCGAAAGGGATCTGTGGTAAGACACTTGTTTTGCAGTTCCCCATCGAGACGTAACAGTTTCAAACAATAATGCAGCGCGAGCCGCGAGCTGAAAATATTTGATATTCCGACCCTAAAAACTGGACATTCTAAGCACTTTTTTAAATCATGCCACAGGATAGGTACGCTTACTAACATTGATGCGTAGCCACAATTTGAGATTTAGACTAAAAACTCGGAACTGACCTCATATTTTGTATCAGGAAAAGATGGGGTATCTTCCTACATGATATGCGAGCGCGATCAGCCGCCAGCAGAATTTTCTTATTCTGATCTGGAAAAGGGTTCAGTTTAAACACTTTTTTCAAGCACTATGATATCAGCAAAAATTTTGTGAAGAGGATATGGATCCCTTAATAAATGATGCGGGCGCAAGGCGAGCTGATTTTTTTTTGGAGGGGGGGGCCTAGGTCGGACATTCCAAAGCACATATTTGTCATCATTATGAAAAGGGATACTATTCTCCAATTCGTCTTTCCAAACTCGCGAGCTGAAAATTTTTTTATATTCCGCTCTTGAAAATGGGGCAATTTAAGAGATTAGCGAATTCATGGAAAGGATATTTATCTCCATTTAATAATCTAATAGGCCTAATGAGAGCGCGAAATTTGATATAAGCCATGAAAATGGACTTTTAAAGCACTTCTGTAAAATTATGAATAGGATTGCCTCGGGTTAACTATAATTTCTAACAAATTATTTTGCGCGTCGCGCGACGCCGAAATTTTATCTGATAACTGTCATGAGAAAGGGGGATTTATAAGTTAGTTTGTATAGAATTCATATAGCAGCTATACATATCTCTAATTCAAATGCGACGCGCAAGCGCTAAGTGATAAGTTATGGACAATCAGCCCTGAAAAGTGATATTTGAGACTTTATGAAGTACATGATGAATAAGTACTTCACAAGGATCAACTAATGCGAAGTGCGGTATCGCGAGCAAATAACTTCGATATACTCGACTAAAACCGAGACATTTTACAGAGCACGTTTTAACAAACAAAAATCAAATTTGTTTAATCAAACCCTCGATGAGTCCAAGCTGAAAACGCCTGTGTTTGTATATGACTTAAAAACTTGGATACTTCTAAGCTCCATTTCAGGCCTATTGAGCTATATAAGCTATCTCATCGAACAGGCAATGCAAAGCGTATTACAAGTGCGGATACGAAATTTACTTATTTCCTCGGCACTTAACGAACCTTTATTCATTTTCGGCACTAACACGAAACCTTCAGGAATAACGAACCTTACTTTCGTTTTCGAGACTAACGCAACCTTCGGGAAACGGAACCCTTTTTCAGTTTCGGACTTACGATCTCCGGACTAACGAACCTTATTTCGTTTTCGGACAACGAACCCTTCGGACTAACACAACCTATTCGTTTATGCGACTACACGACCCTT
>JZLH01S0451347.1:6625-18793 GCA_001188425.1 Eucidaris tribuloides
GGGAGTATTCCTAGCCCGGCTGCTTGTTAGGCGTGATGAAGCGTAGGAGAATTTAAAGATAATGTTCCTGATTCCAACAAGTAAAATGACCTCAGCAAGGAAATTTACCAATCGTAACTAAAATAGCATAAACATTTACCTCAAAAAGAGTCTTGCTGCTTTCAGTTTACGGTACAAACCATGTCAGCTAAACTATGATAGCGCCATCGTACGACGCTGTATTGGAATTGGAATTTTATACGATCGATACATAACTTAACTGTATCACTTAGTGGAAAAAATTAATACCTGCTGATCAGAGCTTATCAGGTCAGAAACACACTCCAGTGGAACTGGAAAAGTCCCGAACAGTCTTTAGTATGCAGAGAGTATTGAGTATGGAGTATCACATAGCTTATTTTCTGTTAAAACTGGAGACAATGTTAAAGGATATATTAAATAAAACGTTGAGTTTTGTTGTGAATAAAAAGAAAACAAACTGAGGGAGGGTCTTAGAACAGATATAACCTCCTCAAATGTGTATTTTAAGACCAAGGAATGTGATTGTATGCAGTGGCGTAACTACGGGGGCACGTACCGCCCCGCCCAACCCCCCCCCCCTCCCCATCGGCTGGCAAAAAAACGAAAGTAAAAAAAGAAGGAAAGAAGAAAGAAAAAGAAAACTAGGGTAAGCCGAATTAGAAGTCTGTCTTATATCACCGTTTGAAATAGTTCTTACATGTATGTTAATTAAAATTGTTCTTTTTATTTTAATTCAAAACTTATTAAAAACTACTTTGTTAATTCATAGGGGCAGCACAGGATTATGCTGCTATACGTGAATAATCGTGTAGTCTCACGTTATTTATTGAGACAGAGATGCCACGTTCGGTTCAGCACAGTTTTTTTTTTGTATATATACGGTATGTAAAGATTCACCCTGATGAGGTAAAGTCATTTTCATGGAGAGTGTTGAACGGATATTTAGAGATTTCACCGTTTTAATGAAAGAATACTCTTGCAAGCCATTTCATAAATCTGAATAATGTGTGTTTTAAGTCTTTGACAAGTGTATTTCTAGTCCTGATAGTATTGCTTTGTTCATTAACTGTTAAAATGTTTCGTGACATAGATACCTCTTATGTGGCATATCTTGCTGTTCACCCAGTCTACTCCACCCATCCCAGTACTCAAATTGCTTAAAGGTAAGGTTCACCCTGACATCAAGATGGTTTTAATAAAAGCAGGAAATAAGAGAAACATAATAATGAAGGTTTGATGAAAATCCATCAAAGAATAACAGAGTTATGGAATTTTAAAGGTTTAAATTAGTGACATCACATGCGAGCAGCTCCCCGTATGTCATGGAATATAAATTTCATAAAGTGCCCTTTTCTCAGAAATTTGGAAATGATTTTACCTGTGCATTCAATATATTATCAGAAACATTATTTCATACAGGCTTCTATGAAAAACACCCATTCAGTTATCATGAACCATTCAAAAATGGCAATTTATGGGATTTATATTACATGACATATGGGGAGCTGCTCGCATGTGACGTCACAAATTTAAAACTTTGAAACTTCATAACTCTGTTATTCTTTGGTGGATTTTCGCCAAACTTCCATTGATAGGTTTCTTTCGTTATTTTGCTTTTATTAAATCCAAGTTGACGTTAGGGTGAACTTTGCCTTTAAAGGACTAAACATGTGATTGCGGAAGCTTGCTCATTTGGTCGAGCAAACGTAGGGTTCTATTTCTATTTTCATTGTCAAAAAGCCATTACAAGTTATACTGATTTACACTTAACCATAATACATGACGGAATGAGTTTACGACCGTGAGTAATTCTTCTCTTTCCCCTTTCCCATGTTCCTCAAAGGAATTATTTTTGCATTAAAAATTTCTCGCTCGCATGAATTTACTTTGAACCAGCGATAACGGAGGCAATATTGCATAATGTATATGGGCAATTCCGTGATTAGTTACGTTACACTTTATGACAAACTTTACTCAACATTTGGCTCTCACATGAATATGCTTTCATATAATTTTTCTGTTTTGGTACTGTCAATTCTCTAGACTGGCACCTACTTCACAACATCAAGCAAAATCATGAGACATGTTTCAGAGGGTAATAACAAGAACTTTAATTATGGTTAGTTACGTTACGAAAAGAGGACATGGAAAAAAATGACAAGTCTTTGTCCTCAAAGTTTCCTCAACCTGTTTTCAACTGAAACAAACTGTGCAATTCATGCTGTTTCTGACATCTTGATAAGTCATTTGATATATAACTTATTGATAAAAATCTTTTCATTTTTAACTACAACATCAAAAACATGGTTAGTTACGTTACGGTTAGTTACTTTGTCCATCCACACAAATTCGCGTTTATTCATGTCTTTTTCAGATTTAGTATGCATATGTGGGGCTTTATTACTTTCAAAACAATGGCATGGAAAAAAAAACTGCAGAATAAATGATAGTTTTTCATAAAACTAAGATTTAGTCACACTAGTCCCACATGTGGTATTTCATGTATGGTTCTGATTCTCCTAGAGGGTGCTTTTTGAAGATGTAAAATTTAGAGTAGAAATGATGTCCCCCATTGTTTCTTCATGATTCATACCCATTCAAACCATTGAAATGTAATATGATTCGAGATTAGACCAATTTATATAATTTGTGATTTGTCCAATAATTCACGGAATTGCCCATATACATTTATCAATAACAGACAATAAGTGCGGAAATTCCTCCTCCAAGTTTCCTCCGTTCTACATTTCTACAAAATTAGGTTTGATTTCGTCATTGAGTGCCCTCTCTAACGCATTAATTTCAAATCGGATAGCGGGGTTATACAACCTGATTGACAAGCTGGTAGAATGCGGGGGTGTGTCGGGTGCTTACGCATCCCCCTCAAAAAATACACAAATCTGAAAGGTCCACCTTTCCAAAATTATTGACTGTTCTGTCACGAAACAATAGTGTTAACAAAATGTCAAAATGTGTTCATAACACCGGTAGATCTCATGAGCTTCAGGGGGATCCGCCCGCTGACCCCCTCCCCCCCCCCCACAAAAAAAAATTATCACCATTCTTCGAAATGACCTGCTATCAGCAGTTCATACTGGAAAAAAATCACACCGAAGTGCAAAAAATTTTGAAAGTGGGGTGGTTTTGAATTATTGTCGACAATCCAGTTCACGAAACAAAATCGTTAACAGAGGGGAAAAAATGTGCTTAGACAACCGCTAGAACCCTTGAGCTTCAGGGGGCTACTCCAGACAAATTATCACAACGTTTTAAAATGATCTCCCGGCAGTTCATGGTACAAAAGTTATACCTCTGGATGTGCCAAAATGTTTAAAAGTGGGTGATATTTAATTATAGTTGAATGTCCATTTTACAAAAATAGTGTTAGCATGGGTTCAAATTAGCCACACAAAAACCCTTGAGCTTCAGGGGGCTCCGCCTCCTGACCCCCGTCCGGGACCATTATAGTCGGTCCCCTCGACCCCACACGTAACGATAGTCAGCCCCTCCCGGCGCATATAAAATGTTCTGCAACCCCTTGTATCAAAGGTCTGTTTTCTTGAATTCGAACCCCTGAAAAAATACAGGCCTGAATCAACACTTACAAAGGCTTAATTCCGTTTGTGCTCACAAAATAAATATGGTATAAAGTATTTCGAATAACTTCGAAAAAAATACACCACAAACACGAGTCTTCTTGGAGTTTCAAAGTTCTCCAAACAGCTCGCTCGCTACGTTCGCTCACGGAATCCCTTTTAACTAAATGAAATGCATAAGTAAAAGTACAGGTGCCTATCCCTGTAAAAAATAATAAACATCAACATGGCGATTTTATACAAGATTACTGAAAATGGTTACTAGTTAACACAAAAATTGCCAAACAACCCCTAACTTTCAGTACCTCTATACCGTACGCTTAGTGTACGCAGTGCTTAAAGGCTAACGTGTGCCTAGCGTGTTTGAAAATTTTGCGTACGTTGTCAGTCGTTAGTAATACGTTTGACATACGTTGTATTCGTCAGATGTGCGCCCAAAGGTCGTCGGCCACGCCGGTGTCGATTTTCTATTTCGGACATGTTCAAAATTTTGGGCTTGTGGTAACGTGCTACCAGTGCGCGATGTATTCGTTGAGTATTCGCTGTTTGAACGTTCCACACGTAGGTTGTTCGTTTCTTAATCGTCCACAATTCGTTCAAAACACGTCCATCCCATCCGTTGCCATAACGAATGCTCAACGCACACAATAGCGTCAAAGGATAAAGGAACTGTCACGCATCAGCGTGTAGAATCGCCGGGGTTCGTTGAAGAACGCTGCTTCCCGACGTTTGATTTTCGACGTGTTCAAGCGTTTGAGCGTGCAACAACGTGCTGACCAACTTCCACTGACTTTCGCCGGGCGCCCGTCTGACGTTCTTGTCGCTAGTCTACCGTTAGAGTAACGTGTACGTACAGATAGCTAAAGCACAGTGATAGTTTTTCTTTTCTTTGACGTCACAGTCTCCTAGAGTAGCTCCTTCATCATTTCACGCTGCACACGCGCTATCACTCGTAACGTGGGACGCTAGATATGCGATTACCATTCGTTCATCATGCGGTAGTCATTAGTTTTCACACCTTTTTGACCTGGAATTTGAGCGTGCTTGAGCGTGTTTGGACCAAAATTTCGCAACGAAAAACATATACGCTGGGCACACGTTGACTCTAAACGCTAATATGTGACAGGGCCTTAAATCCACTATCTGAAAATGAAATTTCGGGCGAGCGACTGGGTGACCCCCCCCCCCCATGAGTTGACTCACGGTACGCCACTGATTGTATGTATCTTCAAAAGATGGTGATTGGTGATATTTTGACGGTCTAAAATGTGTTTTCTTTACCAGGTTGTATTTTATATCAAGCTTATGTTCGAAAGTTGGTTGTATTCCTGCCATTGGTCAGAGAGACCAATAAACTAACGAACAGATAAATATACAGGCTTGCAGAAAATGGAATACTTTTTGTAATTTTCGAAGGTATTAACGATATTTATAAGTGGGTGAAGCGTTATCTACAGGAAATGTGACATTTTGATACAACGGGCTTGATTTCCTTGTGGTAAACATTTTAACTGATTTTAAGTGATAGCCTTATAAATCTACCGAAACTTGAAACAGTCTGTTATTTGTGCGGGTTATCTAGCCAACGGTTTGACACAAGGAACTTTGACACTCACTTTACGCCATCATTCGAAAGCTGCGACGTAAAGAGTCAAGACGTTTTTCAATTCGATTCTGCCGGTGAATACAGCTCTTAAACGCCATGAATGATTCCAGTGATTATCATTATGAATCTTCCTGGGTTGACATCAATTTGTATGTTATCGATTGGACAATTCTACGGCCTGTTTACATAACGACATCATTTTTGTCTTTGAGCATCACTCTAGTTGGTTTGTTGGCAAATGCACTTGTCTTCTTCGTGATTGCTCGCTCCAGTACCATGCGGAATATGGTCCACAACATTTATCTGGCCAATCTGTCCGTCACTGATTTCTTGTATCTTGCCGTCCACGGAATGGCCGCCGGGATTGGCTACGCGAAAGGTGCTGCCGAAGAGAACGTCTTTGCAGAAACACATTCTGTTATAATTGGAGTTCAACTGGTAAGATTATTCTTTTTTCGTTACGTTTACGTATTCCAAAGATTCCCAATAAACCAGTAACGTAGATTAATGAAAGAATATTATGTGATGAACACTAAACTCACTCAAGATAATGATAAACGTCCTATTTACCCAGGGTAGCCAGTTCCATCAAGAGACAGGTATACCATCATCATCATCATCATCATCAAATTATCATGAATAAATTCAAGACAAATCCTTCCATCCAAAATAAACACTTCAGCCAGTGTATACTTCAGGTATGTCCCAACTCATATGGTTCTGGAGGCATTTTCACTCGTTCCCAATCATCCTCCTTTAACCCTAATAGATCCGGGCTATCTCCGGTCTTGTCATCCGGGGGGGGGGGCATAAATTTGCACGCGCATAGAGCTGGATGTAATCTACAAGACTGTATCATTTGATTTTCAAAAAATACATATTTTATATTTTTTAATAATTATGCAAATTTATGAATAAATTTATATTTTTGCCTATGACTCACTTAAAATAGCTTGTAGAATGCTAAGTTTTGGTGAAAATATTCTTTCTGACATTTCTGACAATTACCTGCAAACAAAATTGCAGAATCAGAATTAATTTATTATGTATTTTATTGTTTTGTGAATTTGAATGTATTTCTCTGTTTTTTCGACCTTTTGTTTTTTATTGTTTTTCGATGAACTTTGTCGGGGACTTTTTTGCGATCATAACAGCCATAAAATTAATCCATTTCTACCAGTTAAAGTAAAAATAATCATACATTTATGATTTTTGGCTGAAAACACAATTTGCATTGATTTTATACACAACATCACGTTTTTGAGCAATGCATGCATATACGAAAAGTCGCGCAGTGTCGTAACGGTACGTCCGATTTTTGCGAAAATGGTCTCAAATGATGCGCGAGACTTAAAGGTAAAAAGCCAGCGAACGGCGCAGTGAAAAAAAAAATGTGCGGCGGAATAATCGGGTATTTTTGGGGGGGGGAATATTAGGGTAAAGCTCCGAGCGATGTGTGCTACACGACAATTTGGGAATCCCAGCTATCTCGCAAATCTTTGGAGTTATACCTGAGATTTCTCAGGGTTAAATCTTCGGAGTTATGTCCGAATTTCACGCTCACGAGTCTCGGGCTTAACTCCGAATTCCTGAGACTCCAAGGAACTCGGGGTTAGCCCCGGGTTAACTCCGAACGTGTAGACAACTGGGAGTTAAATCGTCGGAGTTATCTTTAGGTTTAACTCCGAATTTGCATAACTCCGTGTCGGGTTTAACTCCGAATTCCTGAGACTCTAAGGAACTCGGGGTTAACCCCGGGGTTAACTCCGAACGTGTAGACACGACTTATGTAGTAACTTTCATTCTACTTTTAATATTCCTATTTCTTTTAACAGATGACAACTGCAGCGACTTGTTCAGCTCTAACGGCTCTGTCGTGCGACCGGTTCTTTGCCATTTTTCTTCCCTTGAGGGCAATAAGTTCGAGAACTGTTAGGAGCGCACTGATCATTAACATTTGCGTCTGGATTGGTAAGTTTGTATTTATGACTTTAAGCAGGGATGGGCAATTAAACTCCTAATTACATTCCTAATTACATTCTTGGCCACGTGCAAATCACAATTACAAAAACCTGCCTTGACCTAGCCAGAAGACGTTATTATCATGTTAATTAGCACCTGCTTGTTTTCCACTCAAAAATGTAATTAGGAATATAATTAGGAATGCAATTTCCCCAACCCTGACTTTAAAGGCAGGGCATCTCTTTTGCATGCCTAAAAATTAACATTGTGTAAATACTAGGTGTTAAAAATAAAATTGGTTAATTTTGATATGTAATAACACAAAAACTATACACCAGATAATACTGGCATGAGTATTAGTTATAGCTGAAGAGTGAAAATATTTGTTGGAGGTGGTTTCAATATGATATCAATAATCAGTTTTATGTAATTCATGCGTATTTAAAAAGTTAGAGTTCAGATTTTGCTCAAAATCCAACCCCCTGTACAAAATTTGAACTGTACAGAAATCAAATGGTGTGTGTGAGAGTGTGTGCCTTGTCCACACACAATAGCAATAGACAATGGCTATGCAAATCGCGCATTGGAAATTCTGGAATGCCACATTCTCATGAGGTCTTAGCTACATGAATGCTTTATTTCCATTAGAAAGTATCCCGGCCACTACTAGTCTTTAATCATAACGTTTGTAAAAAGAAAATCAATATAAGTGTAAAGTAATACCCTGAAGATTGTTTTTTATGTTTTTAATAGATTTGAAGAGTAATCATGGGTTTCCTTGTTCTTTGTAATTTTGTTTATGATTATTTACATCATTATCTGCAGCATGGACATAATTATTTTGATTGTACGGAATCACGTCTCAACATCTTCAGGGCATTACTTTACACTAATTTTGATTTCCTTTTTGCAATGGTTATGATTAAAGACTAGTAGTGGCCGGATTCCAGAATTTCCAATGCGCAATTTGCATAGCCATTGTCTATTGATATTGAGTGTGGACAAGGCACACACTCTCACACACACCATTTGATTTCTGTACAGTTCAAATTTTGTACAGGGGGTTGGATTTTGAGCAAAATCTGAACTCTAACTTTTTAAATAAGCATGAATTACATAAAACTGATTATTGATATCGTATTAAAACCACCTTCAACAAAAATGTTCACTCTTCAGCTGTAACTCATACGCATACCAGTATTATCTGACGTATAGTTTTTGTGTTATTACATATCAGAATTAACCAATTTTATTTTTAACACCTAGTACAATGGCATTTAGAAGAAAATGCCATCTGGGAACCTTCAGCAAACTGTAAGAGGTGGAAACTCAGTTTTAGTGGAATTATAGTGACCGTTAGACTCTGATTTGAATATTTTTTCGCGAGAAAAAAATTCCTACCATAGAACGTACACTAAATTGCTACTGTTTTTCTTTCGCATTTTTCAAATTCTAGGTAATTACTGACCCCCAGATTTCACACACATGCCATTCATCAATAGCCTAAGGGCACGGGTTATCTTTTCCTGGTCTGCGGGGGTGTTTGCAAATGAGATCCACTGCCTTTAAGACGGTGTTAAAGAAAGTGTACGTGATTTGAATACCGGAAAATGACCTCAGCAAAGAAATCGTCTGATATCATATATAATACAAAGATTCACAAAACAAAACTTCCTGAAAATCATGCCCGTTGAAATTTAATTTGATTTTTGACGACATCTTTAATCTGAACTTTACACGACCATCACACTAGCCTGACTGCCTTAACCCTAAATAGCCCAAGTTTTTTGGCCCCTCCGTGACCCAATTGGATTGTGCTCCACCCCTCAAAAATCCTTATTTTTGACCAATCACACTCAAATTTGGCACCAACGGAAAACAACTCAAACTTTACAAAATGCAATCATAATTTTCCAAGGTCTCCACATGGGGCGCTATTTACCATAATATTTCGTTTTTTATATTCCATGAAATATATTTACAAGTGAAAAATTTGTCATTAATCACAAAAGGTAAGTAAGTATTTTGAGTAAACCGCGACTGTTTGGGGTTCATATTTTATGTTACCATAATAAGGCAACGTTCTTTGTATATAACATTGTAATGTAATGTCATGCACGTATTGTTATGCACTGTTGGTTGTACCAAAGAGTTAGAAAAACATGGAAAAATGCAGTTTTATATCATTGTGGTACACCGTTTAAATGGAATTACTTTGATACGTCAATTTTTCATAATATAATAATTAAATATTTGAAATAATAATAATAAAAAAAAAAATAGTAATGATAATAATATCACCGTTCTTTTATAGTGCATAATACCCTTGACAGGGTCTTTATACGCGCTAAGAAAGAAGAAGTACGATAATAACAAGGAAGAGAACGAAATGCTGCATCTTGATCAAACATTCAAAATACTAATTGATGATAATGATATAGCGCAAATTCTAATAATGACGCATTAGAATTAAAAATATAAAGAATAATTATAAAGCCAAAACGCCACCCATCATATCTACCAGTTCCACCTGAAATAAAGAAGAAATACTAAAAAAAATGAACTTTTTTGTTTTCATGACATGGTTGGTGACATTGTTCTTTCAAAAATAAAGAAAGGCAAATAAAAGTTGTTGGACGTGTTTTGAATTCAATAAAACATAAGTTTTATGTCATACATGAGCCAGATATGAAAAGGATTTGACAGTAACTAATTCTGTGCAGAGAAAAAGCAATAAAACATCAACAAATGACACACATGACGTTCAAAATATGGTTGCCATGGTAACATAATTTCACGTTAGACCCCAAACAACATATTAAAATAATTGTCATAAATGTTTGGGAAAATTGACCCAGTTTGATTTGAAAAAAAAAAAAATATTGAAGTTGTGAAGAAAACTGCTGTAGGGGCACATTGTGCCCCTTGGCCGTTTTAGGGTTAAGCCAACCTATATTCAATTCATTTTATCACAGTTTTGTGTGGAAAGTAAGAATTTATTTAATTGCAAGTAATGGTTTCTTCTTTTGCGGGTTTATCGTAACTGAGGGTTCCTTTGACAGTTAGATAATCTGTATCTTTTTCTTGTTTACAGGTTCCGTTGTTTTTACGGCTGTGATGGTTAGAATAAAGGATCCATTCAACAACACGACGGGTTGGTTTGCTATCCTGTTGGTTTTCATCTACATCTTGCCGTTGCTCATTATCACGACAAGTTACGTGAGCATTTACGTGCATGCGATAAAAATGAAATCACTTCATTGGGACAGCCAACAGGTGCGTACAAACATGCATCATCTCCGTCTGATCGCGTGCGTGGTCTTATCATTCGGGTTGTGCTGGGGATTGTGGTACGTGCGGAAGTTTCTCTCTATCGAATCCACCATCAGAAAGACGATGGATGATGAGATATGCCGTTGCGTAGCGGAGCTGTTGACGATCATCAACAGTGCCCTCAACCCGTTTCTGTACGCAGCTACTAACAGCAAGATAGCGGGCGAGATGCGTCTCTTGTTTGGGGGACGCAGGGATATCCAAGGAAGTGATGCCACGACGTGTACTCGCGGACAACAAAAGGAATTGAAGATCGGTGTGGCATCATCCACTGATGGCAATGATGGGGTCGTGGGTGGAAACTGTGAGATGGAACGCACCTAAATATAAATATGAGCACGCCATCCACCTACCCTTCCGAGATAACTGTTCCTTATCGCCAGAGATTATGTATACGACTATCCACCTTTCAATTTGTTGTACAGTATGTATGTAAGAAATGCATCATAGTCATCTTCACTCTCTTTCTTGTTACTCTTAAATGTGTATGTTCAAACTTCAGTCTTTTAATTGCATGCACAAGCGCTATGCTCACGAAAAATCTAACTGTGTATCATCTTGTACATGATAATGTAAATATTAGTTGAAGAAACCAGACCGTAAATAGGTAGCAGTATCAACTTTCGGAAATATTTACTTCATCGAATTATTTAAGACAAGGCATCTCTTTTACATGCCTATAAGATATATAACTGCATGAGGGATAGAAGAAAATACTCTTAATGAACCTTCAGCAAAGTATAGGAACAAGTAATTCAGTTTAGGTGGAATTATAGCAGATTTTGAAATGAAATAATGTATATTAGAGACAAAAATTCTTGGCCACTTTCAGACCCTTGTAGTTCTTGGTATTCATCACGTATGATAATGGATTTTATATATTTGCAATTTACAAAGGCCCATGTATCTTAACCTGGGCCTGCTGTAGGGTAGAGCCGTTTATATTTTAGTAAAATCTGTTATGTTTATAATGGTTATACTTACCTGAATGTAATTCAATTTGTCAAGTTAGCTCTCATTTTATATCAAATTCATTTACTACAAGAAGATGCTAAAGTTTATTTCAAGTACAATTAAGGAAATAATGATTGATTAAGTACAAACGCTGAGGGGTGGAGCAAATGGGGACACGGAGATCGGGTCACGATACTGATTTTGATTATATTTGGGAGAATATATGTGGTCAAGAGACAAGATTTGTATGCGTTGTAAATGCATGAATAACCGCATCGATGAACTTCGTAATTATGTGAAAAAGCTCCAAAATGCCGCGGAAGCCATTCTTGACGCTCCACAAAAACAACCGGCTTCGGAACCCCACCCTACTCCTCAACGTAGCAACAATGATATCCGGAATCCCAATCGTAGTTCAACATCGACTGAACGCCGAGAAGGACCATCGTTACCCAGCCAACCTCGTCCACCCGTCCACCCATCAGCTCCTGCTCCAATCAATACTCGACGAGATGCGCATCAACCTCCTTGGAATTTCCCACCACTCCCTTCTCGTCCCATGGCCCCACCCCTTCCCCCGCATATGGTGCAGAGTAATAGTTTCCATCCCCTTCCCGCCCTGAGATCTTTTGGAGCTGCAACACCATCCGGTCCACCCCACCCATATAATTCATTCAATGACTTTCAATACATTAC
>JZLH01S0451380.1:8313-18608 GCA_001188425.1 Eucidaris tribuloides
CCTTTTGCGACTCAACTTCTGGATGAAATGCCCCATTCTTAAAGCTTTATTTGATCTTCGACTTCTGTAAATTTGCAGAAACAATTCCGTAATCACTTAACTTGTCACGCAAAGCATATCACCATCAGGACACTCCTAACTATATTAAGCCTAGAATATGGCCAATAAATAAAATTAACCTTAAATGGATACGGCAGTATATTGAAGATGAGAAAGAGGGTTACGGCCGCCGGTGGAGCAGAGAAGGTCTGACGCAACAAGTGAATTGTTCAGCACAGCCGTTTTACTCCAAATTGTCAATATTAGGAGAAATGTTTCCTGATTCCAATTAATGTTTGCTGCAATTCATCATTCATTTTAGATTATGCTAATTGTCTGGTGCCATAGATATATTTTTCTTGGATAACAGTAAATTTGTTCTCTTAAATGTGCATTGAAATATCATTCAGGGAAGACCACATCACAATGCTTTTTGGTGTGGTATAATAAGGGAGGTGTAAGGAGAGGACCAAACTTTAGAGCAGTACTCGGTGATAAATTTACAATATATCATTACAATATGGTAAACTTCCAATGTAATCTTGATGGGAGTTTGACAGATGACGGATTGCGCGTTCAGGCCAAATAACATTCATTCAACTTTACATAGACACACCACATTGTCGAGTGGATAGTTTGCACCCTCATCCTGTTTCTGGTGTAATTTTGTGTTGTAAGCTTGTGCACCATAAAACTACTGCTGCCATGTCAGCCCATGCAATTAAATATTGTACCACTATGTAGAGGAATGTGAAAAAGTAATGTCATGTAGACTTGAAGTAGTGATTCAAGTGCAATATGATCAAATCCTATACCTCATTGATCCCAAGGGACTATTTGACACACATACCTTGCAGAGTATGTATGAATACCACCCCGCATTTATTCCATTGTACGAAAGACCAGGGGCCTGTTTCATAAAGCTGTTCGTAAGGTACGCATGACTTTACGAACAACTGGTGATCAGTTCTTGTGCTAAATGATTAAGAATGTGATTAGTGTAGCACCCAAGAACATGTTCCATTCGTTCGTAAATTCATTCGTAACTGCACGAATGACTTGGTGAAACACCCCCCAGGTGTTACAATATCTTCTTTCACTGAAATCTTTCAGTCCAGCCCCGTCACTTGTTAAAGAACTTACTGAGCTGTGGAATACCCATCAATTCATGGGAGGCTTCATAAATTGTTGGATAGCTCACCAAATAGAATTGTCCCTGGAATTTTTTTTTTTTTTCGGGGGGGGGGGGTAACCAGTGATGCCTTTGGATTACCTGTTGTTTATCAGTCTTGGACGAGAGACATTTAATGAACAGCACAGCCAGACAACATCAAGAGATGTCCTTGGTCTAGAGCTGAAGAATGCAACCACCTTGCCTGATTGTTCATTAAACACAAATTCAACAAAGGTGGATTAAGTGTGGACCAGAAATTGTACTTCTTTATAATGAAATTTTGTTATATCAGTGTTCTTTGTAATGAGAGTGCACTGTATCTAGATTTGGACGAATTCTGCCAAAGGTCTAGCATCAAAGGTTAATAAACTCTGCATAAATTTGTGTATTTCAGGGATAACTATGGGGGGGGGGTTCAAATGGTGGTGTGACTTGGTAGGATGGTTAGAAATGGGCAGTGAACATTTTTTTTTCTGCCAAGTGAGCAAGGTTAAAGGTTAAAGATTTTGTTAATTTTATTTATTGGCATATTCTAGGCTTAATATAGTTAGGAGTGTCCTGTGGTGATATGCTTTGGTGACAAGTTAAGTGATTGACGGAATTGTTTCTGCAAATTTACAGAAGTCGAAGATCAAATAAAGTTTAGTAAATGGGTGCATTTCATCCAAAGTTGAGTCCAAAAGGTGAATTGCATGGCTCAGGAAAGACCCTGTTAGGTATTTACCTTGTGTAACAGAGATGATATATTGCCTTGCAAGCTTGTATAAATTTGGGGATTCAAGGTTAAAGGTCAAAAGTTTCTTCAGGTATGTCTATGAAATAGATACAATTTAATGAAGTGTGTGGTTGTGAGTATTAATTGCTGGCCACAGAATTGGGGAGGATGGCAAAAGCATACCTATCAACTGCACAGCAGTCAAATTGATCTAGTTTTATCATGGATTAAAAAAAAGAAGCAACAAGATGGTAGTAAATTTTGGTCAAATTATAAATAAACACACCCCCCTCCTGAAAAAGATTTAAAGCCCAAGTTTAGTTTGGGGATTGTTTTTATTTGAAAGCTTTATGCCCAAAGGTCATATCACACCAATAACAGATTCTGAATGTCTTTCGTCTTTTGTAATTAATGAAAAATCTTGGGGGGGGGGGGACCCCCGGAGATTACATTGTATATTTTACATTATAGCATCCCAAAGGTTAATAAGGTGAAAAGTTTAATCGAGTTATACAGAGTCTGCTCTTTCTGATGAGGTATAACTCAGATAACCTTAACACCTTATTAACCCTTTGGATGCTATAATGTAAAATATAGTCAAAAATCTCGGGGGTACCCCGTAATCTCGGGGGTCCCCCTCCCCCGAGATTTTTCATTAATTAATTACAAACAATGAAAGACATTAAGAATCTGTTATTGTGTGATATGACCTTTGGGCATAAAGCTTTCAATTAAAAAAAATCCCCAAAACTAAACTTGGGCTTTAAGTAAAAAGTCAGAGCATTACAACATAAAAATGTCATCTGAAGATTGTGTGAAATTTACCTAAAAATTTTACTAAATGTTTTTGCTATTTGTGTATGTGCATTCAATACATATTGGGTATATATGTAAACAGTTGTAAGTTTTTGTTTTGTGCCATTTCCAAAATTGTGCAATTATATCATCATTATCATGTACAAGACTGTATGACGACTCAGCTTTAATTTGAAGATATGATTAAAGGCAATGTTCGTTTGCCCATCTCTATATTGTGCCTGAAGAGTGGGAGCAGTGGATTTGCTGTTTCTATGAAACAATGTTGTCACTCTATGAAAATGTGGCTACAATTCACTTCCAAATAATTTCTTTGTTGGATTTCATTTTCCTTTTAAAATTATGTTCAGGAGATATCTTCATTATGCAATTGTGTAACTTAACTCTGAAAATTTAATTTTCACATTTAATTTAATACATGTACTGTATCAATTGCATTTTATGTTTTCTGTTGGATATAATTCAAATTTATATGGGCTGGTATGTATGATCTACTGTCTTTGTATGGTATCTGGAAGGTAAAATGGTTGACATTGTATCTCAATTAAATTGTATTGCATTGCATTGTATTTTAATTAAATTATTCATATTTTGATGTTCTAATCAGATTTCTGAAGTGATTTATATGATTGTTTTCACTAGTTCAAATATTGAAAATTATTTTTTTACATGCATGTAATCCATGTCTTGTATGTGTATGCTTGAGACTGAGAATGTATGTAGTGTTGTCAGGGGGAGCAAACAATCATAATGCTACCACAATTGCATGAACCTGTTAACAATAATAAACCAACTCTTCTGTACACATACTAACATTCCTGTACTTGTCTCTTCACAATGTTAAAAGTATTTGTAATTCTTGAGAAAATGCACCATGAAAAAAATTATTGGTCTAAGAAAGGTGGGACAGTTTGTCAACCTTGCCTCTTCCCCCAATGCATGCATGCATGCACACAAACACACACACACACACACACACACACATATGCGTGTTTTCACTGTCGATTGGGGACGTAACTTTTAATTGATTCGAGACTGTATAAATGGGGACGTTTGTGTGTGATTTTCTACCGCCAACCACGGACACACACGGTTGGAACCGGGGACGCCCATGTGTATAAAATTTGTGTGTGATTTTTAACAGGCAACCGGGGACGTGTTTTGTGCATAGTAAAGAAAGAACAAAATGATGATGCCCTCGAACGATTGCTTTTCAAATTTGCACTCGTTTGCACTAGGTCTAGAAATGTGGACCGTCCCCATTTCCGGGATGGTCCCTCGTCTATGTGTAGAGTGTCATACTTACATCCCCGTTCGGCGGTATTTACACACGCACACGCACACACACACGCACACACAAAAACAAACACTACATACAATATATAACATACATAGCCCACACATACACAGACAAATGCACATAGAATTACATTTCCTTGTCCCTAAACTTTTCAATATATATTTGATTGAAGTTGGCTTTAGTATCTTGCAAAGAAAAAATATGATACACCTGATGAAACAGATAATCACTTAAAGTACACACGAGTGGTTTGCATACAAGATTCCAAGAACAAACATTGTCTTTACATTCAGATTTTGCACAAACATCTTTTATTTGAAACACTTTGTATCAAGTCACTCGAGTGCATAACTTCCACAAGTTTGAAAGATTTTCATAAACTGAAAGCTGTCAAAAAAGTTTGCAGAGTGTTCAGATTTTGACAAAGAACATTAACAAATCACAAGCTGAATTATTCATGGAGCAGAGTTTGAATTCTGATTAACAGACTCTGATGGCAAAATGTGATCGTGTGTTGTTATATGATCACTTTATTGCAATTAAATCTTAACATGCCACAGTCGCAGATCTACACCACATAATACACATTAATTCCATTGGGGTTTAAATCCTCTGGAATGTTAAGAGTTAGTTGAGTTAGGAATCACAAACTTCTGAATTGTTGCTATCAGTTTTGTATTTTTGCTTTATTTTTTGAAAGAATGGTAGATTTGGGGAAAATGGTTCCAAAACAGCAGATTTCCCAGCTAAAACAGGAGTTGGAGACTCTGACAACATGAACTGACCTGGGTTTAATCTACATCAATGAAGGGAAAACTTCAAATTAAATCAATTCTTCTATCGCAAATAACGTCCAAGACAGATTATTTCTACATCTTATTAGTAGTGTTCATTATAAATAAAGACTTGAAACAACATAATTTTCAGTAATACTTCCCTGACATAAAAACATCATCTCCGACTCCATTGCAAATTCAGTTCATCTTAACAGTCCATTGCAGTGATAGATAATTTCATGCAGTGTAATACCAGCTTAATGTAAGTGTTCTGTGCACTTTTGTCATTGCTAAAAATATTTCAGAAAAAAGGACATCAATGTAAGTCAATGATTAATCTCATTTTGATCTTGTCCTTGATTTTGTTTTCTTTGATCCTGATGAGTGAGTTTTCTTCTGTCTGGTGGGTGAATCCGTAAATGGATATGGCGCTCCAAAGTTGTCGCAGATCTTTTTCAATGCACGTTCATATTCCTGGTTGAGTTTGGCCGACTGCTGCAATGCATACTTCAAGTCTTCAATTTCTTCGAAGAAATTCTATGGAAAAAAATTATAAGAGATTAGATAATAAATTCTCCTCACAAAGTCACTGTAAGGTGAGAGTATTGTTTTGCAGTGGTTACTGTCTTAGCTCAGATTTGATCCAGCAAAATTACATCAAAAAACAGTATTCAAAACTTTTGATTCATACAGCCTGTATTTTTTAAAGCTAAACAATGAACAATAGTTTAATCAAACTTGGAAACAACCACTTGCTCATATTGTGTGATGAGTTTGTCTAGATTCTAGATACTAACTGCAATCTTCACCCTCTGATCTCTGGATTTGATAGAATCCACCTGTTTCTAGTGGCTAGACACTTGTCAAACTTCACTGGTGTAAGTTTCTGACTTTGTCATCTTTGATTAGCAGATACCAAGTTTTCACTAGAAGATACATGAATAATGATTGGCAACAGTAATATAACATTAAAATTCTTAAAGCCCAAGTACAATTTGTTTGATAAATTTTTTCATCAATCTTTCACAAAGTATGGTACAGTACTGTCATGCCAGACATCAGGAAACTACATCAAACCGACTGAAATTTGTGTGTAAAATGGCATGTTGTTTCTTTTTTCATTATCAAAGAGCAGATTTTTTTGTGCATTAACAGATGATATAAGTCTATCTAAACACAAAAAGAAGAAAATTTCATTTCTCACCATTTACCAAAACTATACACTGCCTTTCGAGCATTTACAATATTTAATTCAATTTGAATCTGTGACGACCTTTATTTTCATTAACTTATTTTGGAGGTTTGAAAATCTGAAGACCACTAAGAAAATAAGTATGACCCTCAAATCCTGTCTATTTCTGCTGCTCAACAAAAGCTTGTGTTGCCAAGTTTGTTCTAAGCTTCCTATTTTGGCTTCATTGTTATTTCAGTAAAATTAATTCAAGCTGTAGGGGATCAGACGTGATCACACCAAAGCTTATCAGCTGTATTGCGTTCTTACAAAGTCTATTATACCACACCTCATCTAGTGCTCCTAATTCTTTCCTCATCTTCTTCCTGTCTCTTGCCAACTCATCACGTTCCTGTTTGACGGCTTCTAGTTCTGTACGTAAATCTGTGAAAAACAAAATGCACCATATTCAACTACTACATTTCACAGATGTTGACATGATAACTGTAACATATTACATGTTATCTATGTACTCGTACCATGCTGGTGTAATGGCACACTTCAGACCACAAATAATTGCACAAAATGAAAAATGATATGATAAATGGTACTCTGGGCTGGGGTACCAAATAGAAATCCACCATTTTGCTGATTTTTGTTTTTTTGTTTTATGTTTTTTTTGTTTTTTTTTTAGCTCTGTACCATGGGTTATTAAAATTTGTTTAAAAAAAGTATTTTTGTAGTATGGTTGTCAACGTAAAAAAAAACCTCTTCTTGTGTAAAATGGTAGGTTAAGTGGAAGAATGCATTAAAAATAACATTTTCACTTGACTTTTTGTTAGTTTAGTCTGTATGTTGTGCATCAGCACGGCACTGCCACTATTACTGTAAAATAGTACTTGTCATGGATGCAAGATGGCGCTACAGAATAAGGTACCCCCGGGTACGCAAGGTGCATCAAATGCATAAATGTAGAGTTACTTTGAATTTTTGCATTCTAGCATAATCTTTCATCTGTATGTACCTGTACTACAAGAAGAGTACATAACTGGGTTTAGCAACAAGCTTTTGCAACAGGATGGTGGACAAAAGGGACGTTAACATTGAGCGAAAAAAAATATGTTACAAATGCACAGGACTTTCTCTCTGTCCCCTTATTTTTGGAACAGTTTTCATCCAATTTGATATTTTCTCTACGGGCAGGACAAAAAATGTTTGAAAATTGAAGGTGTGAATACACAATCAAGCTAACGTCCATTCCGTGAAATAGACAGATCCCAAGTACATCGTCCCTTCATGCTCCATCATGTTGTGAAACCTCCTTATCTACCAGAGGAAGAGAATACTTGAAATCATCAGAAATTCAGCATTGCTCAACTACCCAGCAGAGCTGACAGGGAGAGGACAAGAGTTAACACTCTTGTAGCTTTACCTAGTGAGTAGTTCAAGGGGGAATAAGAACCTCTGTGGTGGCTGCCTCTCCCTTTGTGTCTGGGTGTGGCTGGGTATCCATCTCGGGGTGTGCTCCACCTCTGTGGAGTGTATCTCTGGGTTTCCAACTTTTGAATCTTCTCAGTAGCCACAGACAGTTGCCTCTCCAACTCTTGAACTCTAAGCTAAAAGTGAAGAAAAGAAAACAATACAAATCAACAACACAAAAACATCAATGCCTGGGGATGCCTCTATTACACTAATGTTTATAGAGGACTGAAGTTGCAATCATGACCTTGAAACTGATGAATTTGTATGAGCTTCCTAAATGATATACCACTTCTTCATGATTCATTTTTTCATTCATGACATTTGAAAATTGAACAACATTTGAAAATAATTTAAAATTGAATGGCCACACTGAATTAATTAAGGGTTAGTAAATTTTCTAGCACTTTCAATAGTTTGTTCATTTAGACCTGCCAATTTTCCTTCAAAAAAATGAATTTATGGGTACTTGGATCCTCCCCTCAACACAATGCACCCAGATTAGGTCATTCAGTGAATCAGTACTCACATTAAGTGCAGCAATTGTTTCTACATGCTTCGTATTTGTCTTCAGTTCCCGTTCGTAACGCTTCATCAGACTTCGGTGATTCTTCAGGAGACTAAGTAAGCAGAGCAAAAAACAAACAGTACTTTACATCATTACCAGTCTCCCGTTACTTACCCCTTTCTGTGCCATAGAACTCCATAGACTTTGCATACATGTATGATATATTCAGTATGGTATCACAAGAGAAAAAGATTATAGTCTTGATGTACTCATTACAAACCTTTTTGCCACTTAAGATTTAATCCAGCCAATTGAAAATACATCAAAATTTGGAAATTCATACATCATATACATCTAGTTTTTATAAATACATTCAAAGAATCTTTTAAATATGGGCCATTTACACAAGTTGTGGGTGTAACAATAGTCTGAATTCCAGACTCAAGCTGTAACTGAACTCAGTAGACCAATCTTTGCATACCAGGGTTGATTCATACTGGTCAAATTTCCCTGGTGTGGGTTTCTGATCCAGTACACATTGATCAGCAGGTGTTCAGATTCACCTGATGACACATTAAACAACTGGAAGTCAGAGAAATTTAATGGTGATGAACTGTTACAATTCCAAAGGCATTTTACAGATACTTCATTCAATTTGAAGTTCAATTGGCCTCATTGTCCAGAAAACTGACTATTCAGCCCCAAGGCTTTATGAAAGGTGGAGATGTTAAGTGAATATTTACGTTATGGTATGAATGATGTATGTTAACCTATTTGCTTGATGACCTCATTTTGGAGTTGTGCAAAACAAGATCATAATCTTTATGAAATAGGTCCTTGACCTTTCACCATTATCACCACATGAAATGGAAATGATTTGCTTTCATTACAAGAAAATGGTACAGTGGTTTTCCTAGCCCAAGGTAAGTGTAGGGGAAGGGGACTTTTTTTTGGGGGGGGGGGAGGGGTGGGGAGATAACTGAATTTTAAACTTGAACTTTGGTAAGTATGGCTTAAAGACACTATATAACACTGTGATGACCCGTTTAAAAATTGTCAAACTTTGCTATCTGACATATCTGACAGTATTTGAATGGACAAATAAACATCCTAGAACACAAAAGTTCGGACAGTTATGCTGTCACTAGTACAATATGTGCAAATAAAAATTGGCACATTATTCTCGGCCGTTAGGAAATTCTGCAACACTATGGGGCAAAGCTGGAATGGTCTCTCAATGATTTTCACTTTTTTAAAGCACTTAATGATTGTTTTAAACTGCAATTTTTTCAGAGCTTCATTTTTAGACTTTATCAAAGACCCTGGTAGCGTGGGGAATCATGTAGCTCAGATTTTTTAAACTGGAAACATCGTTACACAATGCCTTTAAAGTATTACTATCAGATTTATCCATCAGATTCAGGGCTGTCAACTTTCATGCAGTGAGTGCGAGACTCATGCATTTGGACCTCTGCTTTTTGGCCTATGGGATTCTCAGGCAAATGGATTCACTGATATTGGCAACTCTGCAAATTATATAGTGAAAGATATTCCTGCCTGATGTTATTGGTAGAAACTGGCATGATAGGTCAAAGTTCCCCTGACCTTTCACAAATATGGCCCAATGTATATCTTAGTCTATAAATGTTACATCCCTAATCCAGATTGCTTCAGAATTTCTTTCACAGTATTTAATCAACCTTGATTGGCTGTGATCACCAATAACCATGAAGAAATAATGCCTGCACAACCCTTTGGGATGAACACATACAAATATTCTCTATATGTTGGAATCAATTCTCTATCACTGGACTTTTAAGCCCATTTTGGCTACTATCATGCAGGAATACATTTGTAGTTTCCATGTTAAAGACACTATATAACAGTGTGGAAGCCTTGTTTAAAAAATTGTCAAACCATGCCTTTGTGAACACATCTGGTTAGTGTTTGATGGAACAAATAAACACGTCTAGAACAAAAAGTTTGAACAGTTATGCTGTCTACTAGGTACAATCATGTGCCAAAAATTCAACTTGGCACAGTTAATTTTCCTATCCAGTGATAGAGAAATTCTGGCAAACAGCAGTACATAGGAAGGAAAGCTGGAATGTCTCTCAAATGAATATATTAACTTTTTTTAAAGCACTTACTGAATCGTATATATAAAAAACTGACCAATTATATATTACAAGGGCTTCCATTTTTAGAGCATGTCAGAAGACACTGGTAGCATGGGAATCATGTAGGCTCAGATTTTTTTAACTAGATAACATTCTGTAAAACGTGGCTTTAAGATGAAGCTGACCTGTTCATATGG
>JZLH01S0451391.1:0-20141 GCA_001188425.1 Eucidaris tribuloides
GAGAGCTTTTCCTTAAACTAATTAACAAAATAAAGACATTCGATTATTTATTCGGTTTGACTTTGGGATAAGCTTTCTATAACAAAATCCCCCAAAACTAAATTGGGCTTAACGTGTCATTTGTATCCTGACATTATTTTACTAGTGACAGCATAATCTGTCGACTTTGTGTTATTGGGGTGTTTATTTGTTTTTAGTTTGCATTTTTTTAACGGGTTCTTCCACAGTGTTATATAGCGGCTTTAAGTTCAGTTTTAATTTAACTCCCCCCCGTCCGGGCTTACAAGGGCAATGATCTTTACGAGCACTTTCGGGTCCTTAAATTCCCTCATGCAAATTTCACCCGCTGTTTCGTACTACATCAAATCAATTTCACATGTCGGTTCTAGTCACGCAATAGAGATCACTAACTGGACGGAATTGAGAGGTGGAGGCTTTTCTGCGCTTTGCTTGAGATTGGAGGGAGCTTGTGTGCAATGCACGAAACCAGCTCTGCTTCTGTCCCCGCGGATTCTGTCTGATTCTTATATACAAGGTGGCTTCTCCGTGCTTCTTCTCAGCAGCGCTGCGTTATTTAGCTGGTGTAAAAGCTGTAGAAAATATCATCATGTGCATACTGAAACTATTGGGTTGAAAAATTTTAATAAGCTAATCCAGCTCATATTGTTCATGACCAAAACAGCAATGCCGACAAGCAAACACCAAACTCTGGGGGGAGGGAGGGCGGGCGAATTTTCCAAAGCGCCCGATTTTCATTTGAAAAATAGGGGTGGCTGTCCTTGCCTCCCCCCCCTCCCCCATGTGGTGCTGCACCTGCCCAACTGTATGTGCAAGGAGGCGAGTTCAATTGAGGTTAATGAGGCGGTGGAGGCTACATGTACATGTTATGGCCTACCTATTGGATATAGAATTGCTATCACAATTTTGCGATGATTATATTTAAATTGCCAACCCTGATCTGGCTTTATGGGTTGTTTTAAAGTAGTGTTTCAGAACAATATTAAAGAGTTATTTTACACAATTTTGGTCCGTGTACATTTTTTCTGAATGTATGGGTGGGTAATTTGATATTCTTCATAAAGTGGTAATATTGAGGTCTTCTCTGATTCTTCTCCCTATCTATTTTCCTCAGAAACTATTGTATGCCACAATCTCTTTTATGCTCACCTGAGCCAAAGGCTAGTTGAGCTTATTGCGGATCGCTTTTCGTCCGTCGTCCAGTGTGCGTTGTGGTAAACTTTTTACACATTTTCAGCTTCTTCTTCAAATGCATGATTGGATGTTGGCCCAACTGGCAGTAAAGGGTCCTTGGTGGGGTGTGGGATTCAAGGTCCTCAATAGTCACCTGGCCCCTTATGGCCAGGGGCAGGGCCTAAAGGCGCCAAAAGTAGGTACGTTTTTCAAAATATTTCTCTAGATCCAGAAATGTATAGTTAAGCCACTTTGTGTGTAGATGCCTCTATACATGTATGTGCTGAATTAATTTCTATGACAATGCCAGGGTGTGGCCCCATTTGACCCCTAAGGGTGGGCAAGTTTGGGGGTAGGGCCCTATGGAATTTCTATTCACTCCTGGATTTTAATCAAACTTGGTTGGGTGATCCTCAGGGGGAGGGGATAGAGGGTTCTTGGATGGTACACGAGGCGCCCTTGGGGGCCAGGCGGGCAGGGCCTAAGGGCCAATAGATACTTCTAACACAAGGTCCCATTTGTAACCAACTTGGGTGGTAGGTGCTAACAGGGACCTCATGTCATTTGGGGGTCAAAGGTCACATATGTAGCGTCAAGGTAAATGATGTCAAATGATAAATATACTGCGTGTTTATTCTTTAGGTGGTATTGGCCCATTGTGGGACTAAATTGATGGCTTGATGTTACATGCTAGTGACCTCATGTTAAATTGGGGTCAACGCTCACTAAGTAGGTCAAAGCGTCAACTGTAAGATCTAGGGCGTGCCTTGTTTTTATAAAAACGGATGTATAGAATTTAATTTAACTTTGCAAATCAGCTATATGGCAAGGGGGTGCAAAGTTTTCCAACTGGTTCATTTGGCTATGTTGTGGCCTATAGATTCGATGTTCAGGGCCAACTTTATGTACTGTGTTTTTTATCTGGGCACCTAGAGAGTTTGCGAGACCTCAGTTGAGCGTTCGTGCCCCCCGGCGCTCTTTGTTTTTCAAGCCTCTGACTCAGCTCACTTGATTAAGGTAAATGACATGTTGGGGGTAGGCCTAACTTGTGGCTGAAACTTTTCTAGAATCAAGTAAACATCAGAGGATTCTTGCTGTAAAATCTTATAGTCAAACATTTGAGTCATTCTAACATTAACTATTCAATATCCTTGTTGGCAGCAACCTGCTTTGTAGCTTCTCTATGGCTTCTATTTCTATCGGGGATCAAGAGAATTAAACTACTAGTATGTTCATGCTTGATTCTCTTAGTAACATAATGGGGAAATCTTCCAGCGGGAGATTGACTCCAGCTGGGGCTATAGTCGGCATATATTGTCCTCGTGCCGCGTTCTTGAGCATTTTCAAATGTTCCCATCATGTCACTAACCTTTAGATTGCCATTATTTTTGGGATGGTTATGTTTCTTGAACGTTGTGGTGATTGATAAAATATTAGTGAACATGTCTTTGGAATTTGAAAAGAGTGCGGGAAAAAATTGTTAGTTTATCCTCTCCCTCCCCCCCCCCAATTGCAAATTAAATTTCCACAGATTTAGTCATTTTTACTTAGAGTTTCATAATCTGTATTGTATTTGTATTCTTTTTTTTCTTCTTGAACCTGTTTAGTAGACGTTAACAGCCTGAGGGTGGTAAAATGGCAACTCTGTACTCAAGGATAAGAAGACAATCGGAATTGTAAGTACATACTTTACTTTCTAGGAAAATTTGACTTTTGCCAATTTAAATGAGTGTGACAAACATTGGTATAGGCCCTACTGTATCAGGCCTTGGCAGCAACTGCCTTACTCTAAATTGTGATGCACCCAATGCGCAACCTGGGTACACTGTACCCGATGGACTGCGTTATGCTAGCCCTTCGAGTCAAATATGTATTTTTTCGTTGTGGTCAGTGTTTCTGTCAGAGGGACTACACAAGTTGACAACAAGACAACAACTTGTGAAGTCGGGATGCAATGTAGCTGAAGTTTTTTCACCTTCAAACGTAACTTTTACCAGTTTTGTAACCCATGGGCACAGTGCTAAACATTATTCACAAATGGCCGATTTCTTATTGGTCCCCAGGGTACCATTTATTCTCATGTTGTCAAGATTTTTTGTCAATGCCCATTGAGAACTTGAGAGTGGCAGTGCACTTCAAAGCACTTTTTTTTACAATGTTGGATAAAAGTGTTTCGCTGTACAAGTTGTAGATAGTTACTTACGCCTTTTCTACAATGTAATGTTCATTTGTATTGCTAGAGGTTTTTAGCTCACCTGAGCCACAGGCTCAGTGAGCCTTATTGCCCGTCGTTTTTCGTCCGTCGTGGTCGTTTCGATCGTTTATCGCTGCGTCAACTTTTACCCATTTTCAGCTTCTTTCTTCAACATGCATGACTGGCATTGGTCCCAACTTGGCAGGAATGATCTTAGGGGGTGTGGATTCAAGGTCCTCAAATGGTACACCTGGCCCCCTGGGGGCCCAGGGGCAAGGGCCCTAAAGGGCCAAAAATAGTAGTTTTCAAACATCTTCTTCTTTTAGATCCAGAAATTAGTTAGTTAAGCCTCTTTGGGTGTACGATACCTTTATTGATGTGCCTGAATCATGTTCCTCATGACAATGCCCAGCGGTGGCCGCGTTTGGGCCCTAAAGTGGCGCGGCCAAAGTTTGGGGGGTAGGGGCTATTGAGATATTCACATGACATCAATGGATTTGGACCAACTTGGTGGGAATTGATCCTTCAGGGGGAGGGGATAGAGGGTCCCTGGTAATGTACACCAGCCCCCCCTGGGGCCCGGGCGCAGCAGGGCCACAATGGGCCAAACTTGGTAACTTTTCTAACCACAGTCCATTGATGTAACCAACTTGGTGGTAGATGCATAACCGACTCATGTTTTGGGGTCCAAGGTACATTGTAGTCAAGGTCAAATGAAAGTCAATATAGATATACCTGCAGTTTCTCTTGGTTGATATTGGACCATTTGTGACTACATTTGGATGGTAGATGCTTACATGTATAGTGACCCATGTAACTTCTGGGGGGTCAGTCACATTGTAGCAATGCTTACATCCATTAGTCAACAAATGCGGCCAATAATCACCCAAAGAAGAAACTTGCAGGTTATTTCTATTATTTGACTCATTTGGTGGTAAGATGCTACTGGTTCTAGTGACCTCATGTTAACTTGGCGTCAGGTCACTACGTAGAGTCAGGTTCAATGTTTAGTTCTAGGGTGTGCCTATTTTCATAAAAAAGGTGTTGATTTAATTTTTATCTTGACAAATTCAGTATATGCGCCAAGGGGATGCAAGTTTTTCAACTGGGTTCATTCTGGCTACACTTGGTGCCTTAGGATATCAGCTCAAAGGCCAAAACTATATTATAACTTGATGTTTTTTCTATGGGTACATAAGAGGTTTGCGGACCTCAGGGTGGCGTCGTTGCCCCGGGGCTCTTGTTGGCGTTTGAATGTTTTTGTGAAGTGATTATTTTTTTAGAAACAGATATCCACAATAGGGCTTAGTAGAAACTGACAGAATGTGATGTTATGCTCTCACTTGAGGTGCTGGAAGCATTCATGATTTTGGTGTTGTGCGTCTGTCGATGTCGGATCTAACTTAAGATATGGCTGATGGAGTGTTTTGATGTAAACTAGGCCAGTATGCATGTACGGATACCTCCTAGGATGAACACTGATTGCATTTCAAGTTGAAAGCGTCATGCCTGCTAACAATGTCTGATTTGGCGCCTCATTACTGCCGATAACTTAAACGAGCTGATTCAGATTTCATTTAACTTGGGTCAAGTATGTATTATGAGGCACCCCACATGAGCTGTATTAGATCAACATGTTGAAAGGTCAAGTGTCCTGTTTAGATTTGTGTGCTTTCCGCAAATAACTTGAGAATGTCGATTTGGATATGATGAACCTTGGATCAAGTATAAACTATGAAGGCATTCAACACTTGACTGATTAGTTTTGGAGTTGAAGGCACAGGTCCTTTTACGATGTCGATTGGCCGCTTCTTCTTTGTTGATATTGGCCCATTTGATGACTAATGATGTAAGATGCTAATGGTTCATGTTAATGGGTTCAGGTCACATACGTAGGTCAAGGTTCAAATGTTTAGATTACTAAGGGTGTGCCTATTTTTCATATAAAAAGGCTGTTAAATTTAATTTACTTGACAAATCAGCTATATCGGCAGCAAGTTTTTCAACTGGTTCATTCGGTACACTGGTGCACAAAGACTGATGTTTTTCTATGGGTACATTAGAGAGTTTGCGGACCTCAGGGCCCCGGGGCTCTTGTTTGAGTTTTGAATTATTTTGTGAAGTGATTATTTAGAACAGATATCCACAAATAGGGCTTAAGTAGATACCTGACAGATGAAATGTGCATGTTATGCCTCTTACAAGGTAAGGTGCTGGAGCTCGTGATTTTGGCATTGTCTGGCCGTCTGTCCAGATGTCGGATCAATAACTTTAGAATGGCTGATGACGGTGTTTGATGTACTAGTGGACCAAGTATGTACATGTACTATGATACAATGAATGGATACTTTTGGTTCAAACTGATTGATTCATTGCCTCATGGTACAGGGCCTAAAAATGTCTGATTTGGCTCATAAACTTAATCCAATTTATTACTTGGGTCATATGTATTTGAGGCACCCCAATGAGGGTGCTGATTAGATCAACAGTTGCAGGGTCCAGGTCACTGGTTAACACCTCTGATTTGGTCTGTTCCGCAATAACTTGAGAACTGACGATTGGATACTGATGAACCTTGGATCAAGTATAAACTATGAGGCATCAACACTTGAACTGATTAGATTTTGGAGTTGAAAGGTCACAGGTCCTTTTACATGTCGATTGCAGCTTATTACCATGATAAATTTGAAGCCTTTTGATCTGATGCTGTGCTTGAGGTATTTCAATTTAATTAAATAAGGATAGGAGTGCGGAGGCATGCCCATCCGCTGCGCGCATTTGATCTGCTCTAGTTTCCATTTGACACAAAAAAAATGTGATAAAATCTTTAATGTGAGGGAAAATATCCAATGTAAACCTTCCTGTGTAATAAGTGATATATTTTTAAAGTACAGCTCTGCAATGTTAGATAATGACTTTGTGTCTATATCACTTTCAACATGGTTTATATAATTTATATAATATTGGATGGCTTTGAGGTGGACAAAAGAAAATATTGTACGACTTGTGACAAATATCTGACGTGTCGCAGACGAGTCTTATATTTTCATATGGAGTGCAATATTTTCTGTGTCTACCAAAAAAAGCCATCTAATGCAGTTGTTATTATCTAAATCATGTAGAAAATTATCAAAATCGAAATCTAATATAATTCTGTACAAATTATAGAGCTTTCAATGGCAACCACTGCCCGCGCGCTCTGATTTTTTTCTTTGTGTGACAACTTTTAATTCTTATACAACATAAATCACATCTTCCTCTAGAATTTAGTACAGTAAATTAAGCAAAGCAAGTACATTATATGAAAGAAAATATATGGGATGATTTTGGGGGGGGGGGAATGGTTAATTCTATAATATGTTATTTGTGTGGAAAACTTGATTAACTCGTAAACAAATACAAAAGTACCCGGATGTATCTGATATTTCCTCAGCGTATGATATTTTCGATATCACGTACGTCTCACGGTAGCGCGTATACGCGCATTCCTTTGCTCGCGGGATACGCGATACAGTATATCACAGCACTTGAAACCCTCATTTAGATAATAATTTTTTATATCATACATTTTCCCATAGACCTTAGCATGAGTATATTTGTGACCAGTGTGAAATAACTCAGTATTAATGGATTTGATGAGGATTTTTAAGTCAAAACCTGTTTGCAATTTATACCAAATTCTTCTTTACAGGTGATTTCGTCAGCATCTGAGCCAGGAAAAGAAGGCACATCATACTCAAGTAATGGAGCACTGGCCCATAAGCTTACCCCTCACTTTGCCGAGTCAGACCTGGCAGATATCACAGTCAAAGTTGGTCAGCGTCTGTTTCCTGCCCACAGACTTGTGCTGGGAGCCTGGAGTGAACCCCTCGCTGAGATGATGAAGAACCTCTCAGGGCCCGGAGACACTCTGGAAGTGAGCAGCACAGCCACGGACCAAGAGGTGAAGGTCTTTGAGGACTTCCTGCGCTTCCTCTACACAGGAGAGGCCACTTTCACCGTGGAGAATGTCAAGATGCTGATGAGTGTGTCGGACAAGATGGGGGTGATGCAGTTGCGGGAGATGGGAGAGGAGTGGCTGGCAGATACGATTGACAAAGGCAACGTGTTGAGTGCCATTTCCTGGCTGCAAGAAGCAATAGAATGCAACCTTCCATCTCTGCTAACACGGTGCTTGCGTACTCTGGCAATGTACTTTGAGTACATCCCAGAAGCATCGTGGGCTGCTCTCCGTGCCGACGAGGTCGTCAGTATCTTGGAGCAAGAGGACCTGGTAGCCGACGATGAAGCTGCCGTCATTGAACGCATCGACAACTGGTTGGCTGCGAAAGGCAGTCCTGCTGACAATGAAGAGCTTTACAAGAAGTTGTCTTCACAGATTCTCTTCCAGTATGTAGAAGCCTCTCAACTGAATAGTTTGGAGAATACGTCAGCCCTTGTGCAGTTCACCAAGAAACATAATCCAGAGACATTATTGCAAGCCTTCAAATTCCGTGCTTTCACATCTGAGCTAGCCGATGGAGGTTCTGAGGAAACAGACTCCAATTCCCTGATTGATCAACCATACGTCAATCCTCGATTTTACCTGGACTTTGTTCCTCCAGGAAAGAGAAAGAAAACATTCACTGCAAGGAGATCTGGTAAAAAAGATACCTTCCAAGAGATTCAAATTGATGGATATCGCAGTGATAGGTGTGTCCTTATAAAGAAACTTCATGGAGCATGGACGAGAGACGATCGGGGATGGTCAATGACTGTTAAGCTGGAATCCAAACAGGTCGGAACACCCGAAGTGTGGAGCTTGACCTACGAAATCAAACCTGAGAACCGGGTGGATCCAGAGCAATACAAATACAAGATGGTGGTGGTTACACGCCCACTGGACAAAGATTCCCAGTTCTACTTGCCCGACAATCCTGTGGTGGTTACTTGTAAGGGTTCTCTAAAGCATGCGGCAGGCAGTAGCCATACACTAGCTAGTATCAAAGTGACTACCCCACCAGTGTTTGCAGGCAGGAAGCCCAAACGAGTCGAGGTGTCGGCCATTGCCTATCTCACAAAGCATACAAGGTATATTATATAGGTTAGTGTAACCATGTAGGTCTTGCAAGATACCATTCAGAGCAGCTGTCTGAAATACTTTGAGTTCATTCCAATATGCATTGATTGCAGCCATGAAGTTTCAAAAAAGAATGATGGTGCTGTTGTTAATAAACCTTTGACTCCTGTAAAGGTGGGGGTACTAAGTGTGGGATGAGATTCAAATTGTTTTAAAATTTTAGCCAGAGAAGTTGCTTGGTGGAAAAACCTGTTAAAGGAAAAAGAGCATTCTCTCAAAAGCTGGATATCTCACACGGGACACCAAAAGAGACTTTTCACTTTGCAAGTTGTATTCCTCAGATATCCTTGATGGAGTGTATGTTAACACACTAATGAAATTACTTTAATAAGCACTTCTTCACACCTTTATAGTTCATCATCACAAGGCCAGGCTCAGTTTCTTCATATGGGCTTTCCCAAGGTTGCTCACATTTTAAATTTGTGGGGCTCCCCATCTAAACATTGCAGGTGGAGGGGAAGACATGTGTTTACTTGATGCCCCCCCTTAAGTATCTGTTATTGTTAACCCATTGCTCTGAGATTCTGAAAATCCCATAGAGTTAACGAAGGGCACATCCGGTTCCTGTAGCCAACGGGTTAATGATGTAAATGCTGAAATATTAAATCTGGGCTCCACACTAACTTTTTTTCCTGCTTGCCCTTTGGGCAAGTCAAATTATCATTTTCAGATTTTTACTTGCCCAAATGAAAAATTTACTTGCCCGAAAATAAACAATATTCAAAAACATTAAAATTGAATTTTCACTCCCAATGAATTTCTTTTTATAGCATTGGACATTTTGTTATTTTAATTCTGGGGGTCACAAAAGGTGTGATTTTTTTTTATTATTATTTCAAGAGCCATATAATGAACAAAATAATGAAGAAACTCAACACAAAATTTTAGACACATTCTTTTTGTTTATTGGTGAGATTTTTGGACATGTTTTGCTCATTTCCTTCATTTCATGATCAAAATTTTACTTGCCCAATTGGGCAAGTAAATTTCAATATTTTCAGTTTTAACTTGCCCGACATGAAATCTTACTTGCCCCGGGCAAGCGGGCAAGTGCTAGTGTCGAGCCCTGATTAAATACAGTTCCTAATTTCAGAATTTTTTGTCAATTTTTGTTAAAGAAAATGAGGGTAGTTTGTTTTAAGAAGTGAAGGCTAAAATTTTGTTATAATACCTTTGCTTACAAATTGTACAACCAGTCACAGCAGTGATACCACTGATGATTTCTCAAAATTTCTGCTGATCCAGCATTTGCCAAAGTAAAATTGAGCAGCAACTTGGTCTAAAGTTTCAAGTGTGGTAGCTGGCTATATCAAGTGTCATGCAACTGATATGTCACCAGTGTCTGTCAATGTCTTATGCCGGTGTCACAGATCTGCATCAAATAAGTCACATAAAGTCATAGAGGTTTAAATCCTCTGGCATGTTGAGAGTTTATGATTAATATTGTTTATTATATTCCTCATTGTAAGTTTCTTGAATTCTGGTAGGTCAAAAGTATGTTACATGATGAACTAGAGCAGTTCGACTGCGCGCAGTCGATGGGTATGCCTCCGCAGTCTGCCACTCCATCCAATTGATGTAATTTGGAAAGCTTCAAGTTACCATGGTAGCAAGACCAATTAGATGAATAAGCCATAATGATAAGCCCATGTGACCTTTGACCAAGTTACAGTAAAATCCAATTTAGAGCAGTTCTTAAATTATCGCGACAATGAGCTCAATTTCGGACATGAGGCCTTGTGACTTTGACCTCTGACCTTTCAACTCCAAAATCAAATCAGTATATAGGTGCCTTATATAAGATACTTCTCCCAAGTTACACAAAATCGGAAAAGTCATATCAAGTTATCACAGTAATGAGCCCAAATCAGACATATTTAAGGCCTTGTGACCTTTGACCTCTGACCTTTCAGCTCCAAATCTAATCAGTTTATTGGTGCTTATAATGAATACTTCACCCAAGTTTCATCACAATCCGACCAGCCACTCTCAAGTTATCGCGTTAACGAGCCCAAATCAGACATATTTAAGAGGTCCGGTGACCTTTGACCTTTGAACTCCAAAAATCTAATCAGTTCATTGGTGCCCATAATACATACTTCACCCACGTTACATGAAAATTCAACTGGCGCCGTTCTCAAGTTATCGCGGGGAACGAGCCCAAATCAGACATATTTAGGCCGCGGTGACCTTTGACCTTGAGCCCCAAAATCTAATCAGTTCATTGGTGCCTCATAATACAACTTCACCCCAAGTTACATCACAATCGACAGCCGCTCTCAAGTTATCGCGGTAACGAGCCCAAATCAGACATACTTTAAGGCCCGGTGACCTTTGACTTTTACCTTGAGCTTCCAAAATCTAATCAGTTCAATTAATGGCTCATAGTACATACTTGGTCCTAGTTACATCAAAATCCGATCGGGGGTTCTCAAGTTATCGCAGTAACGAGCCAAATCAGACATATTTAAGGCCGGTGACCGTTTGACCTTTGACCTTTCAGCCCCAAAATCTAATCAGTTCATTGGTGCCTCATAATAACATACTTCACCCAAGTTACATCCCAATCCGACCCGCCACTCTCAAAGTTATCGCGGTAATGAGCCCAAATCAGACATATTTAAGACCCAGTGACCTTTGCACTTTGACCTTCAGCTCCAAAATCTAATCAGTTCATTGGTCCTTATAATAAATACTTCACCAAGTTTCATCACAATCCGATCGGGGGTTCTCAAGTTATCGGGTAACGAGCCCAAATCAGACATATTTAAGGCCCGGTGACCTTTGACGCTTTGACCTTTCAGCCCCAAAATCTAATCAGTTCATTGGTGCCTCATAATACATACTTTCATCAAATTACATGACAATCGCACCAGCCGCTCTGCAAGTTATCGCGGTAACGAGCCCAAATCAGAATATTTTAGGCCCGGTGGACCTTTGACCTTTCAGCCCCAAATCTAATCAGTTCATTGGTGGCCTCAAATACATACTTCACCCAAGTTACATCACAATCCGACAGCGCTCCAGTTATCAGTTAGCGGTAACGAGCCCAAATCAGACATATTTAGGCCCGGTGACCTTGACCTTTGACCTTGAGCTTCAAAATCTAATCAGTTCATAATGGCTCATAGTACATACTTTGTCCTAGTTACATCAAATCGATCGGCGGTTCTCAATTATCGCAGTAACGAGCCCAAATCAGACATATTTAAGGCCCGCGTGACCTTGACCTTTGACTTTCAGCCCCAAAATCTAATCAGTTCATTGGTGCCTCATAACACATACTTCACCCAAGTTACATCCCAATCCGACCCGCCACTCTCAAGTTATCGCGGTAACGAGCCCAAATCAGACATATTTTAGGCCCGGTGACCTCTTGCCTTTGACCTTTCAGCCCCAAAATCTAATCAGGTTCATTGGTGCCTCATAATACATACTTCACCCAAGTTACATCACAATCCGACCAGCCGCTCTCAAGTTATTGCGGTAACGAGCCCAAATCAGACATATTAAGGCGGTGACCTTTGACCTTTCAGCCCCAAAATCTAATCAGTTCATTGGTGCCTCATAATACATACTTCACCCAAGTTACATGACAATCCGACCAGCCGCTCTCAAGATTATCGCGGTAACGAGCCCAAATCAGACATATTTAAGGCCCGGTGACCTTTGACCTTTGACCTTTGAGCTCCAAAATCTAATCAGTTCATTGGTGGCTCATAGTACATACTTGGTCCTAGTTACATCAAAATCCGATTCGGGGGTTCTCAGTTATCGCAGTAACGAGCCCAAATCAGACATATTTAAGGCCCGGTGACCTTTGGACCTTTGACTTTCAGCCCCAAATCTAATCAGTCCTTAGTGCCTCATAATACATACTTCACCAAGTTAACCATATCCCAATCCACCTGCCCACTCTCAAGTAGTATCGGCGGTTAATGAGCCCAATCAGACATATTAAGCACCCGGGGACCTTTGACCTTGACCTTTCAGCTCCAAAATCTAATCAGTTCATTGGTGGCCTTATAATAAATACTCACCCAAGTTTCCATCACAATACCGATGGGGGTTCTCAGTCTATCGCATACAGGTAACGAGCCCAATCAGACATATAAGGCCCAGTGACCTTTGACTTTGACCTTTCAGACCAAAATCTAATCAGTTCAATTGGTGCCTCAATAAGGACATAACTTCCACCCAAATTACATGACAATCGACACAGCCGCTGCTCAAGTTATCGCTCACAGGTAACGAGCCAAATCAGACATAGTTTAAGGGCACCGGCGGGGGGCCGGTGACCTTTGACCTTATGACCTTTCAGCTCCAAAATCTAATATCAGTTCATGTGCCTCATTAGTACATACTTGGTCCTTATGTTACATCAAAATCGATCGGGGGTTCTCAAGCTTATCGCCCCGGAAACGAGATCTGTAAGGACGGTAACGGACAACCGAAAACATGAGGCATAAAAATAAACACACTATTCTGTAAGTCTGGGAGACAATCATTCTGAAAGTACTATAGTAGTCAGAGAGTACAATAGTAAAGTACTATTGTACTCTCGACAGCGAGAGAGTACAATAGTAAAGTACTATTGTACTCTCGTCAGCGGGATCACGATTTGAGCTTAATTCAAAAGCCGAAAGAATCGTGTGTAAAAAGACATGTACCGAACGCTATTTTTTTCCATGTGTGTGAAAGACATTGTAGCGTGCACGCCCGTACGGAAGTTTGGCAAAGTTTAAGATTAACACTGGGTTAAATCATCAAATTTGAGTTAGGATTATAGTTAAAATAAGAATGAGGATTAAATTAGTGTTTTATAGGTTTATGAAATTGATACTCGACTAACTAGAGTATACGTTAATGGAATTGCATCCCTATCCGTACTGCAAGTAAAAATATTGCGCACCTGTATGCCGTGCGACACACACTTACTCGTAGGGGTTACCGTAAATACATTTCATTTTCCTTTTTTTTCTTTGTGTAATTTCCCTGTTATTCGATGATGGATATAAAACAAATATATCCTATGCTGAGAAACTCTGTTTGAAACTATGACGCCCTCGGTTACGTTGACTGTTAACTATTTTCCCTCGGGGCTGCGCCCCTCGAGAAAATAGTACGGTCCACGTAACCTCGGGCTTGTCATAGTTTCAACCAGAGACTCTCGTATCAGTATATATTTGTATACTAACCTGCCAGTACGGACAGTGATTTTCCGCGATAACGGAAAATGGACAGAATTTACAGAAATCACAACTTGAAACGGAAAATGAGTTTTCAAACGGAAAATCACGGAAAACCTCTTTTTTTCTCCAAATTTTTACTTTTTGAAAGGAAAAAACACGAAATTCAGAAGAAAAATTAGAAAAAGTTGACACAAAAACACAGAAACAGCAAGAAATATTTAATTCAAGTTTTATGTAAACGGAATTGTCATTTTTTTCATGTATACAAAGTCTATGGCAAAATGGAATTTCCATTTTTCAGACAAGTTGAAACAGAATTCCAGATTTTTTGAAAAGGAAAACGCCTTTTCTTGAAATGGAAAATCACTGTCCCTATGCCAGATCCAAGGTTGGTGGTGTTTCCCTGCACAACCAGTATGTAAACATGTACATGATAATTTCCACGAACTCGGGGAAAATTAAGTTTGAGAGTTTTGTACATGTAGCTTATGACTAGCTTATGACCAACTTCCTCATATTCTGTTTTAGACTGGGAGCAGAACTCGATGGTAATGCATCATCATCTGAGAGAGAAAGGTTACTGAACGCACTGAGGCAAGTGTCAAATTTAATTTGTACTTGAAGGTTGAAGATCAAGTCTTTGGTTTTATGTCTCAAAGGGTACTAGAGGTGTTATTTTTTTTCTGATTGCATACAGTCCTCTGTATGTCGGCATAGATTTCGATCTTGCTTGGTCCCGATGTGGACCATGAGATGTGGATGAAATAATTAGAATTTGGACAAAATCTGCTGAAGGTCAGGATCAAAGATCAAGGGTCAAATGTCCGTCCATACGTCTGTCTGTAACTTGTAATAGGAGGGGAACACCTGGGTGAATTTGGGGTCGTACTTGACCCAGGCATGCCCTATGAGTAGATGAACTGATACAACTTTGGATTAAAGGGCAGTGACATGATTGGGAGAAATTAAAAAAAAATGCCTTAAGACCAATCTGGTTAAAAGATACCAACGATACATCGGCTGGAGTGGATCTCCAAGCTGGAAGGATTTGTCTTGAGTTTGTTGGTTTACTTCAGGAGAATCAAGCATGAACATATCGGCAGTTTATTTTTCTCGAGGCCCAAGAGAAATAGATCCCATAGAAAGCTACACAACAGATTTGTCTATCACAAGGCATACTGATGGAAGTTATTTTGAAATGAGTCACCTTTTGACTAAAAAATTTTCACAGTAAAATCCTTGCATAATTTACTTGATTCCACTAGAATACATGTAGTTTTATGCTATGTTGATGACCATCCTCAATCATGTCATTTACCTTTAAATCTAACAGGTCAGGAGTCGAAGGTCAATAAACTTTGTTGAAATTGACATATTCTGGGGATAAGTATGGCCAGGAATGTCTAGTGGTGGTGTGGCTTGATAGGGAGGTCAGTAATTCACACTTTCTACCCCAAGATCTAGGTTATAGATCAAAGTTTAAGGGTCACTGAACTTTGCATTATTGAGTGCATTCCAGGGATAACTACAGCACGGTTGTGTCCAATGGTGGTGGTGTGTGGTGATAGGGATCATGGCTAAAGGTCAAAGGTCAGTGAACTTCATATTGATCTTGATGTATTTCAGGCATATAGCATCAGCTAGTAAAGTAACTAATGGTGATGTGTTGTGGTTATTGTGAAATACATATATTTCTGCCAATTTAGGTTAAAGCCCAAGTTTAGTTTTGGGGATTTGTTTGTTTTTTTGAAAGCTTTGTACCCAAAGGTCATATCACACCAGTAACAGATTCTGAATGTCTTTTTTTTTTTTTCATTAATTAATGTAAAATCTCATGGACCTCCGAGATTTTTTGGTACCCCAAAATTTCAGACTATATTTTACATTATAGCTTTCAAAGGGATATTAAGGTGTAAGGATATCTGAGTTATACCTCATCTGAAAGAACGGACTCTGCTCTTTCCGATGAGGTATAACTCAGATAACCTTAAAGTGATAGGCTAACATTGTGGAGCTTCAATTTAAAAAAATGTCAAACTTTGATATGTGAGCTACATAGTAGTGTTCAAATGGACAAATAAACACCCTAGAATACAAAAGTTTGGAAAGTTACACTGCCAATGCCAAGTTATACATGAATAAACAATAAAACTCGGGGCGAGTTTTATTAACCTAGGTGTACACACAGTAAGTCTATGGGAGGAAACGGGCAAGTGAATCTGGTCAACTTACGATTTTCACTTTTTTAAAGCACTAATAATCATTTTGAAATACAATTTTTTCAGGGCTTCATTTTTAGACCTCATCAAAGACACTGGTAGCATGGGGAATCATGCGGCTCAGATTGGTAAATGTTAGCCAATACCTTTAATACCTCATTTACCCTTTGGATTCTATAATGTAAAATATAGTCTAAAATTTTGGGGGTACCAAAAAATCTCGGGGTTTACCCCCCCCCCCCCGAGATTTTTCATTAATTAATTATAAAAAAAAACGAAAGACATTCAGAATCTGTTATTGGTGTGATATGACCTTTGGGTATAGAGCTTTCAAATGAAAAAAAAAATCCCCAAGACTAAACTTTTGCTTTAACCATTGAATAAAGACAGAAGTTTTCCATTTTACAAATGTCAAATTCTGTTTTTTTTTCTGTTTTACAAACATCAAATTCCGTTTTTCTCCACTTGGTAATTTTGCAATTTTCCGACTTGAATTTTTGTTGGAAAAAATCACAAATTATGTCAGGTTTACTAGACCCATGAGGGTTTTGTTTCGGGTCTGGGGACTTATTTGCAGGTAACGCATGATTTCTTTGGCTTTATTAGGCATCTTTTGGTAAATTGTTTAGTTTAATTCAATAAATGTTGATAAATTTTACTTTGGGGAGGAATTTGGAGGCATGCTTTTTTCATTTTTGTTCAAAATGCTGTTTTCTACATTAAAACTCAAATCCTGTGACTTCAGTCTTTACCATTACATTCGAGTTGGAGTTTATAAATGTATGCATTTCACTTGTTAATTCAAGTTTCTAACCTTATTTTCAGATTTCTCTAATTCTTCACAGCACACTTATGTTAGAATGTTTTTTTTCTTGAATGCACTGCAATTCTTACATGCACATAGGGCCCGCAGACAGATACTGGCTGGACTACTTTGAACAACATCCTTGATCCTCATGATTTGATGTGATGTCTGAGAACCTGATATTTTGGTATTCAGTTGATCATCTCATGGCAAGTACAGTTCTATACTTTTGGTCGTTTAAGTAGACCGTTTTGTTCACGCCACTGCTGCCCATATGGGCCATGCCTTTATGTATGTACAATGTCTTTCAAATGTGTATTTCAGACCAGAAAAAAATTGGAAGTAGTAAGTATCAAATTGATAGGGGATAGTGCAAACTATACAAAATGGCTCTTGTGCATGATGATGATCAATATTCCCTCACATCCCACTTCTCAAGGACTTTGCATTAAAATTTGGTCACCACGTCCAATAATGCATACTAATAAAATAACTTGTGTCTTGCATGCACACAGTGTGCACCTCATGATCATTATATGTATGTACCAAGTTTCATTTTAATTGCTTCAAAACTGTGAAGGTAGTTCTCTTCTGCACAAGGATATTACAACCAACCGACGATAGGACAAAGTCTTGTACAACTGTATTGTTTACTGGTGTGGTCGGCAGGCTTGGAATGATAATAGGGAAAACACTGCTTAATGAGTACTTTCATTCAGTGTTGGAGTAGATATATACTGTATGTGTTTGAAATTATGTATGTGTGTGATATGTAGGATTTTATTGGTATTTGGTGTAGGCCTACATTCATTTGGTCTTGTATCCTTTTTCAGCTAATAAACCTGAAACACCATCTATAAGCCAAATATTTACCAAAATCTCGACCCAAACTATAAATCTAGATTCAAACCCATACCCTATTTTCAACTTTTAATGTGTCAGTGACACAATTTTGCACCAAGAATAAAATCTGAATAATTTTATTTAGTGCTATATGAATAAAAAAATATAGTAGTAATTTAAAGACAGAGGATCTCATTTGCAAACATCCCTGCAGACCAGGAAAAGATAACCCATGCCCTTAGGCTATTGATGAAGGGCATGTCTGTGAAATCTGGGGGTCAATGATTGCCTAGAATTTGAAAAATGCAAAAGAAAACAATAGCCGTTTAGTGTACGTTCTATGGTAGAATTTTTTTTTTCGCGAGAAAAAATTCAAATCTGAGTCTAACGGTCACTATAATTCCACTAAAACCGAGTTTCTAGATCCTATATTTTGCTAAAGGTTCCCAGATGGCATTTTCTTCTAGATGCCATTGTATTTACACAATGTTAATCTTTAGGCATGCAAAAGAGATCCCCTGCCTTTAATCACTTGGAGACTACATGTAAGAATGAGTTGATATATCTCGGGTTGTGGTCTATGGAGAATGTGTTTTATATCAGCCTATCAGGGCAGGAAATAAAATTTTATTTTGCGGGCTACTTTCAAGCCTGATTTAGTGATGCCAGTATGTTATACATTGAACCATATTCATATTTTATTGTGTCAATTAACTTCACCAAGTTTGGGTGTACAACTCAAACAACTGTGATCTGTACACAAATTTGAAAACGTTGCGCCTTTGTTTCTCAAAAGAAGTGTTATGTGACTTATTCTACAGTCGTCAATTTGAAAAAGAAATAATCATTTTATTGAAAGATATTTATGTAAGTCAAAATGCTGTTAAAGGGCATTGATGCCAATGTAAATGACACAAATTGTTCATTTATCAGAAATGACATTTTTGTAACTTGATTCTTTCTGTCAAAGTAGACATTATAGCTGTTCAAAATTGATAATACATTCCAAAAGTTTCTGGATGTGGCACGGTCCAAAAACGCTTGACACGTTATGAGTTATCCCAAATTCTACTCCTTAACCTCAAAATTCTGATTGCTGGTACCGTAGACATCATGGGATATACACCACATGTCTGTAGACCAAGTGACAATTAATCTATTTGTCTATTTGGGTAAAGCAGAATGAGTGAGGACCCCCCCCCCCCCTTAGCCTACATTGCCCAGAAAGGTACATTTTTCGTAAGTGCATTCTTATGAATACATATGCAAGTGTATAGATACTGTATACGCCGAATATTTCGCGGTGGTTTTATTTTCGCGAATTTCGCCACTTACTGAACGCAAACATTTTCACTTGCTGATATTCTGTATAAAGTGAATGCAAAAACAATAAAATCGTGAAAATATACTCTCGCGAATTGCCCGTCTTGAAGGAAAATCGCGAAAATATATGGACGCGAAATATATGGCTTATGCAGTATTTTACACATGCATGTAACGAAGGGTTGGAGATATATTTTGTATACAGTACTATTATACTCTTGCTGTAAATTATCTGCTCAGTTTAAGTGTTACAAGTACTGTATTTGATTATTTCTGTGTCATTATTTTTACCAAACTTAATAGGCCAAAGAGCACTACTCTTTATATTGTGATGTAATGTATTCAAAACCACTGAAATGGTACTGATAAAATTTTGACAGGAACAACAAAATTAAGTGGGCTTTCTATCAAGTACTGTTCTCCATTTAAAGACTGGGTTCAGGATTTGCGTGCCAAAAAATGGCAAAATGAATGAAATCAGCTATAAATCAATCACAATGTGAAGATTAGTACATGTATTAAATATGGGTAGAATATGTAGTTTGGGTGAGAATCTGGACCGTCCGACAGTTAAACTTCAAAATTTGCAAAGTGATGGCCCATGCACGGGCCGTTCCATTAGTTCCAAATTTGTCAGATTGGCAGCTAGCTGAAGGTCATGCAGAGTTCAACTGCTTGAACCTATCAGCATATGTAGAACAAGTTAATGACGTATGGATCTCAAACTTTCAACCCAGTCACCATTTGTAAGTACTTTTACCATGTGGTAATGATAATGAACGGAAATGATGGTCTTGCAAATCTGAACCCATCTCAACGATGGGCTGTAAATGTAGAACGGTACCAGTACTTTAATTTTGAAAATTATTCTCAGGTGTCCAAGGACATTTTGAGGGGATATTCTGTTAAAAAAGGAAATTATTTGGAATAGTCTTCCTTTAAAGCCCAAGTTTAGTTTTGGGGATTTTTTTGTTTTTTGTTTGAAAGCTTTATGCCCAAAGGTCATATCCCACAATAACAGATTCTGAATATCTTTTGTGTGTTTTTTTAAAATAATTAATGAAAAATCTCGGGGGGATTTTTCATTAATTAATTTAAAAAAAAAAGAATGTTATTAGTGGGATATGACATTTGGGCATAAAGCTTTCAAATATAAACTAGAGCAGTTCGACTGCGCGCAGTCGATGGGTATGCCTCCGCAGTCTGCAGTCCCATCCAATTGATGTAATTTGAAAAGCTTCAAGTTACCATGGTA
>JZLH01S0451391.1:21205-54159 GCA_001188425.1 Eucidaris tribuloides
CCGAAAACATGATGCCTCCGGCAACTTCGTTGCGGAGGCATAAAAAAATCCCCAAAACTAAACATGAGCTTTAATACAGTTTCCCAACTGAATGCGATGTTATACACTGTTGAGTTTTTTGAAGAAATACAACATATTGTAACAAGTAACATCAAAACATTCCATCTGAAAACATACATCACATTATCAGCACTCACTACAATCAGACAATGTGTAAACCAAGGCCTCAAAAGATTTTGTCATTTCATTCCCCTTATTGACATGACTGTGCAAGGCATAATTATAATATCAACATTCGAATCAAAGAAATACTCACAACAAAATTCAATTTAATAAACATTTATTTTCAGATTCGTATAAAACATATATACATTATAACAACAAACATATTTTCTTTGAAAGAATATTTACAAAACTGATGACTATATTGAATATATTTTTTCTTGAGTATTTACACTTTCAAATATATACATTTACTCAGCATTTCATACAGATTAGTTAAACAAACAAGCAATCAGCCAAGTATACCACACTTGGGTTTTACATGACGTCAAGTAAGGAAATACTGAACGCTTGATGTTTCCTGTTTCCTTTATAAGTTTTGTTTGTATGGTATAAGTTGATGTAAGTGCTATGGTACATTTTGTTTATAGCATTCAGAAATACTTATTATTAATTAATTATCAAGTTTATGAGCACTAGTGATGCTTGCTTACAAAATAACAGCTCTTGGTTTCCATTCCTTTCATTAGATATTTTAACTCGTAATTATTATACTTTATTATTATGCAAGAGAAGTAAATTTGTTACTTTCTGATATATTAGTCTGCAGAAACCATGCTTTCATTTCACGAGTATATATGTAGAATTAGAATGATAGTAAAATCACTGATTTAAGACTTTTCACTGTAAAAGCTGTATGAGAGGTGATATGTCAATGTGAACAGCAATATTTTAGTACAAAATTCAAGATGTGCCTTGGAACAAATCGTCTGTATTTCAAATCATATACTGTAGCACGTATTGATATATTGTAGTGTTCTGGTTTCTTGATTTAAATCGACTGGTAGAATTGGCCAAAATAGATTGAAACATATTTAACACAGAATGACAAAATTATCTATCTTCATTTAAACTTGATAGTATTAATGAAAATACTAAAGTCGCATCTGTGGTCAAAATATGATGTACTCTAGTAGACTCTTGCTTTAACAAACTCATTGGGTCCAAGAGTATTACTTTGCTATATCAAGGTTGCAAAAACAATGAAATACACAGGAAATTTAAATATTTGGACTTGAACAAATTTATTTGTTACCCGTCACCATGATACCCTGATGAAGTCGTACAACCCAAATCTATGGAAAGTGCCAAATATCGTAATGTATGAGTGTGTCAAATATCAAAACTTTTATGACCTTAACATGTTGCAAAAGTTTGAATATTTATTTTTCACCAAACACATTTTTCTGTCCATGTTTATGTTTCGTAAGATTTGTGACTTTATCAGGGTACTGTGGTGATAGGTCACAATTTTGATAACAAGATTTTGTTATATCAGTGTTCTCTATAACAAGAGTCCACTGTACCACATCCTGTATTGCCTGTCACCACAGAACTAGGAGAAAGTCGCCCATGTGAAAGTCCTCAGTAAAGCAAATTAACTCGTTGCCTCCGAGATTCTGAAAATTCCATGGAGTTGGCACGAGGCACATTTGGTTTCTGTAGCCAACTGGTTAATGTCATGCTTAATTGGAATGCTGGTTATGAGACTTTGATTAATAATCATGAAACTTGTATCAAAAGCATATGAAGTCATTGATGAATTTAAACTTATTTTCAAAGTCCATTTTCTGGCATGAGTGATCACAGTTTCATGAGAACAGGTCTAGTAAACATTGTTGCAGCTGCCGAATAAGCCGAGATATTAGTTTATAGTTTTTACATGTACCATGAAATTCCAGTCTTAAGAAACTAAAATTCAATACTAGGACAATCGGCATATTTGTACACAGAAATTTAGTTTTATTATAACACTATTTGTACACAGACAATATTAAACTGTATTTGTACACAGTCATTTAGTTATGTTATTAAACTGTTCTATTCCATTTGACATTATATTTGTACAGTTATTTTGTTTATTTTTATTTGCTTAAAGACTCTGAGGGAGAGAGGAGAGAGTGTGGATGTATGAGTGTGTCCGAGTCTGTAGCTGCCTGTGTGCTTATGTGTGTGTGTATGTGACTGTATGTGTATATGTGTGTCTGTGTCTGTATGCTGTGTGTGTGTGTGTGTGTGTGTGTGTGTGTGTGTGTGTGTGTATGTGAGTGGCTGAATAAAAGGACACTTTAAAAATATGTATTTTATAATTCTCACTTAGTAGTGGAATTATCTGCAAACCAGAAAGTCTAGTGGACGATCATTTTCAGGGGTTCACAAGAGCTTCATATCGACTATCGTATGTGCCTTCACCTTTGACCTCTAGGCGCCTAGGCTCCTCCCCCAGGAGTCCCTTGAAGATGAATGCACCGTTGTAACAGATGTTGTGCCTGCAAGGTGATGGGAATGGGGGAGGAAAGAGAAAATAGAGAGGGACCAAGAAATTAATTGTGGTAAAGCAGGATCAATGTTACAGTTTTCAGTACAACTGCACATAATTATCCTATACAAATGGAACTATCTAATATGTTAAAAGTGAAATTTCGAGAAAAAAAATTGTGTAATCAGAAATCAACACCACCTTGTATTAACAAAATAAGATGAATTAATCAGTTTCCACCAAAGGAGAATTGTAAAAAAAAAAATGCATTGATATATACTGTCATATCTCCACACTAACTTTTAATAATCACTTTTAGATTTTAACTTAACGTTTAACAGAATTTTTAAAAAAAAACGTCAAAAAATAACTATATCTTACAATTTCAAATACCGGTAATATGACATTTTTATGGCTTTATGGTTTGTTATTTTTAATTCTGGGGTTGTAAAAGGTGTGATTTAAGAATTTAAAATACATGTATCTTATAATTATTTTACCACAATTTTGCACAAGCCATCATCAGTACTTTATATATTTTGTTTTACTTTTGGTGAGATTTTTGGATACGATTTCCTCATTTGCTGATCAAAAATTCACTGACCAAATCATGCAAGTAAAATTAAACTTTTGGTCTTTCACTTACCCCAGAGCAAGCGGGCAAGCCCTGACATAACGCACAGAGGAGTGGGATATATTTAACCCTAATCAGCCCGGGCTTTTTTGAAATTGCATAGCCGGGGGGGGGGGGGGGGGCTAATTGGCCCCCCCCCCCAGATCTCGGCCGCGGATCGCAAGATCGACTCGCGAAAAATTTCCACGTGATAGAAGCCGGACGTAATCTCCAAGACTGTATAGTTAGATTTTGAAAATAAATTATTTCTATTTTAAGTAATGAATTATAAGATTTATGTATAAGACATATTTCTTTTGCCTATAACTCCCTGAAAGCCACAGAATGAGCTAATTTTGTGATAACATTCTTATTAATGAATTTCTACAATTATCTGTCAAAACAAAAATGGCTGAATCAAATTAATTCTTATGGTATTTATTGTTCATGAATTATCTTATGTATTTTCTTGTTTCGACCTTTTGTTTTTTATTGTTTTTTCAATGAATATTCTCGGGGACACATTTTAGCGATTCATAAACAGCATAAATTAGCTTAATTCAATGAGTAAAAGTAAAAATAATCATTCATGATGAATTTGTGGCTGAAAAACACAATTTGCCATGAATTAACACACGATATCATGTTTTTGAGGATTTTGGGTGTAGCAACATGAAAGTATGAAAAGTTGGTAATCCGGAACCGCATACCGGACGTCGCGAATTGGTCTGCAAAAGATGCGCAACGGACAAACTTGAAAGTAAAAACTCAGCGAGCGACGCGGCTAAAAACAATTCGCGTGGCGGAATGGTCGCAAAACTTTGTGAGGGGGGGGGGGCTTTTTGCCCCCCCCGGCCAGATAGGGTTGGTTAAAGCAAGGTGAAATGAAAATGAAAGGAAACACAGGAACTCACCTTGGGGTGTGAAGTACACGGTCAAAATCGTCTTGCTGTTGGAAACGTAGGTGACATGTGCCTCCAGATAACCGGCCGGTGGAGATACTTCAAACATGTTATCTGATGTGGTATCCTGACCATCTGTAAAATATTGAGAGTCAAAATATCAGCAAAACAGGTAGATTTGAACAACAGTCAACTTTACAAATGCCACTTCTCACCACAAAATAAAACAATAATTCGCAAAAGGAGTTTTGAATGAATTCAAATTCACTTCACTTCAATTAAATGAAGGTTTTTATTTATTTATTTACATGGCAGCCAAGAGCTGAATTGCATATGATTTACAAATATTGTGCAAGCAAAATTTACATATTAATACATTAAAGTGATAGGCTAACATTGTGGAGCTTCAATTTAAAAAGTTGTCAAACTTTGATATCTGAGCTACATAGTAGTGTTCAAATGGACAAATAAAAACCCTAGAATACAAAAGTTTGGAAAGTTACACTGCCAATGGCAAGTTATGCATGAATAAACAATTAAAACTCGGGGCGAGTTTTAATAGCCTAGGTGTACACACAGTAAGTCTATGGGAGGAAATGGGCAAGTGAATCTAGTCAACTTATGATTTTCACTTTTTTTTAAAGCACTAAATAATCATTTTGAAATACAATTTTTTCAGGGCTTCATTTTTAGACCTCATCAAAGACACTGGTAACATGGGGAATCATGTGGCTCAGATTTTTTTAACTGTGGTAAATGTTAGCCAATACCTTTAAAATAAGAGTCATATAACTATGTGAGTAGCATTGAATATTTCAAATGAGTAAACAATGTTAAAAATCATGCAGTTTAGATTCACAATTATCTATCAATATAAAAGTAAAAATTGAATATCTATACATTTTATGATGATACGGTAAAAGCAAAATTGGAATAATATCCCTCCCTCAAAATTATATTTAATTTAGAGATAAAGTGGAATGTGTAAGATGTGTGAAATATTCAAGTTGTTTTGGAAAAGTTAATTTAACTCTTAACGTGCCAAAGTTGGAGATCTGCACCACATAATACATGTAAAGCCCATAGAGGTTTAAATCCTCTGGCATGGTAAGAGTTAACAACAAAGCACAAGCACTTTGAAAATGCACTAAAGCATAAGGTCACGGCACTAAGCCTTTCATGTGGGAAAAGTTACAAATAAATCCACATATTTGACACAATACCCACCGAACGTAGCCATCCAGTATGAGGCAGATGCCGTGCGATTGGTGATGGTGACCTTCATACTACGCTCCTGGCCCACCAGGCATGTTCCGAAATCCAACTCAGAGGGCGCCAACTGGATGGATGGGAGCACAACCACTGCATACAGAGGTAAGCACTACGGAAAGATTAACACACAGAGTTACAGAACAATTACACTTTCAGATCAGATGTTTCTAAGAACTTGTTCAAACAGTTACAGCATACTTATGCCATATAATACACATACATACTATTTCAGGATTTTCCTTCAAGACAGGAAATTCGTGAGGTTTATTTTTATGATTTCATCATTTTTTCATTTACTTTGTACAGGTATATCAGGAAATGAAAGTGTTTGCAATTGCTTGGTCGCGAAATTCACAAAAACAAAACCACCGCAAAATATTCAGTATATACTAGTAATTACATTGTCAGATCAGACATTTCTAAGAACTTGTTTAAAACGATTACAGTGCATTTACATTTTCAGATCCGATGTCTTAAAAAACTTGTTCAAACAGATGTTATCAGTTTGTGACTATAGATCAACACTTAGTGAAATAACAATTAAATATAGAAGGTATACACCAAATTGGTTTCAGGAACATTGCAAAGTTGGATCTCCACATGTCCTAAGTTCCTAACAGGTAAGAAAGGCAGCCATACAGTTTGCGCAATGTCTCTAAAACATCAACTCTTTGTTTGACACTAATTCTGTTTGTACCATGGGGGAAATAAAAAGAGATTTAAATATATTCCAAACACTTGAATCAAAATCTCAGGGAGGAAACTGCCATCACACCTGAACTGTGTTATTGGTGTAACAGAGTAGGAGATCCTTGTGGATGTGTAACTTGCGTTCTCCTTGGTCGTGCATCAGGAGAATGCCTTCCTGATCGTTGTGTGCCTGAAGATCGTCCAGGCTGTTCATTATCAGAGCCAAATCTAACTGGAAGCCCAGTTTGACCTGTCATGTAAAAAGGTTTAAAAAATGTTAATTACTTGCGTTGGACATAAAGAAATCTACCAGCATACAACTACATACACCAGTGTTACTTAGATAGATATATAGATAGATAGATAGATAGACAGCTAGATAAATAGATGGATAGATGGATGGATAAATAGATGGATGGATAGACAGATGGATGGATAGATAGAGAGATAGAGATGGGTACATAGAGAGATACTGTAAAACACTATACTTTTGCGACATGAAACTTTCGCGAATAGGAGCCGACGGCCATTTCGCGTGCATAAAACTTTCGCGAATCACTGACCATGAAAAAATAAAAATATAGCGAAATTTGCTAGGAAGAAGCATTTGGGTGTTTTATTAATAAATTATCGCAACAATTTATAGAATATATTTGTTTCAATGCCTCTGAAACTCCATTTTATCAGATGTAGAAGTGCACTGCAACCCTCGTAAGTGACCGCGCACCATTATCTCGAGTCATATGACTTGTATTTGTATTGGCATTAAAAAAAAAGTTGTGTAGGCCCCTATACACAATCTTTCGCGTGCATTTTACTTTCGCGAATCTGGACTCCTCGCGAAATTCGCGAAAGTTAAATGCTCGCGAACATTTCTGGTTTTACAGTAGATAAATAGATAGATTGATAGATAGATTGATAGATAGATGGATGGATAGATAGAAAGAGAGGTAGACAGATCGGTGAATAGAAAGATAGATGGATAGACGGATAATTAGACAGATAGATAAATAGATAGATAGATAGATAGACAGTAGTAAAAGCGAAAATCTGTAGTAGTTAGATATTAGATGGATAGATCAATACAGATGTTTATTTTTAGTCTTATCTTGTGGCCAACAGGCTGAATTGCATGAGTTTTACCTAATCAAAAACATACAAAATCTTATACAGTACAATATCAAAAATACTGAGAACTTACTGTGTTTAAATTCACTATGTAGAGGCACATCAGGAAGCGATAATTTTAAGAGAAATGACATGATTGGGAGCACTTGAAAATACGTCAAGACCAAGTAAGTTGAAACATATCCCATGTTAACACTTACTTTTAGTGTATATGGAGGGATATGTCTTGAGTTCATTTACTTGAGGAGAAACAAGCATGAATATACCAGTATTGAAATACTGCAAGACCCTGACAGAAATTGAACAAGTACCAAGCTGTACAACAAATTTGGCTGTCACAACAAAATCTGACGGTAATTGTTTACAAAAGAGTACACATTTCACCACAGAATATCGGAGTAGAAACCCTGACTAGTGTAATCGATTCCATAATAGTTTTATCCTAAAATGAGGACTGCTTCCAATCATGCTATTTCCCTTTCACCATTATTGTTTGTTTGCAAAATACTCAGCACATACATAATTTTTTGTTCTCCTTTGGAAAGGTAAATTCTCCATATCCCATTTACGCAATATTTTCCGATAGCAGATACTATACATCAACATCCTGGACTTTTTGCAGTCTTCCCAACTTCCTGTCCGAAAGCGGTAGCATTGATTTAATACAGCCAATCTGTTTCTAGTTGTTTTGCCTTTTTTTTCTTTTTGTAAGGTTGAAGTAGCTCTGCCCCGCTAATGAAAAATATTTCATGGCAACACATATGAATGGAACTCTGACTTTATCCCAAGTGTAAAAAATAAGATGAAACAATGCGATTGCAAAATCAGGACAAAAACACAGGTTTATTAACACCGCGCCTTTCAACATGCACACATGACATATTCAGATATGAACATGTCAGCAAAATCTCGCCAGAGAATTGAAATAATCTGAGTGTGACTCCAACGTTCTTTTGTAAACAACTATATGTAATAAGGAGAATTGCAACTACTATGGTCGTACTAGTCAAGGTTTAGACTGTTCTCTTTTTTTTACCTTAATCCTTTAAGGCAGTATATATACTTAGACTAGCTTTTTACTTGCAGCTCACTTTGCTCAGGATTGAGGTAAATTAAAGAGCACGCTATGATAGTTGTGCACTTACTTGCAAGTTACGCTGAGACGACAATGAGTACAGCATCCCTTCGTGAGCGGCAGTCCTCGTACCCCCCTTGTTGATGGGATCCACTCTCTGCAGCAGGAAGGGGGGCGGGGTCACCGCCTGGAAGCTGAGGGGGGTCTGGGTGTTGTTGGTCAGGGTGGCCGTCAGGCTGGTGACGTGGTAGGGGTGGAGGGAGCACTGCCTCAGGGCGGGGCGGTCTCTCAGGGTGGGCGTGGCCGGGGGAGGGGGTGCGAGGTCCAGGAGGTGGCTGGCGGCGGTACGGTAGATCAGGCCCTCTTCGTCGGCGGTCTCGACCGTAACGCTGAAGAGGATGAATCAGACGAATTAAAATGTCAAACAATCAACACAATACTCGATGAATTTTAAAAGGAATCGATGCATTGGCTACAACTTGACGTGATGGTAGGAGAACAAATGGTATACAATGGAGAAATATCAGTCTGTTAGACAAATTACAGCTTTCACAAAATGTAATTATCCCATTGAAAACTAAGAACGAGATGTCTTGAGATGGGGTTTATGGAGAATCTGTGACATATAGAAATCAAATTATCTCCAACAAGTTGATGATTACTCTGCCTGTTTTTCCAGAGTGATAATCAAATGATAGGTATGCCCACGCATGGTATTACCGGACACTATTGTATTACCGGACGCGCATTCTACACGTGGGACTACGCGTATCGAATGTGCGAGTCGAGCGGGGTGATCAAGAAATGTATGACGCATCTTAAGAACACAAAAAAACTTACAAAATTTACACATCTATGACAAATACATGCCTTTTTCATGAAATAATCCAATTTTCCTAATGCCCGTGCAAAGTGAATGGCTGTCAAGCTTGTTTTGAGAATGTCATTTTGCTATTTGTTTTCCGTGTATTTTCTTCTCGCCCGACTTTTGCGTTTTGCCATAGACATAACACGGTGTCCGGCAATATAGGTCGATTTTCAGCACTGCGAAATAAAGACAATTTTTGAAGGGGTTAGTTCAACTGCCGATTTCGTCAGATTAATCAAGTGACTTTCTTCCTTTTTGTTGAAATATTAATAGAGACATTTGAATGAATTTACAAAATATGATTTTCAAGAAAATCAATCAAGTTTATTGTGTGAATTCTGCATCCAAATAAAAAGTGTCCAGTAATACGATACACCGACATACTGTATAAAAATGTGGAAACCATGGTATAGTTGTCTGACACACACAGATAGAGATGTTTTTAACCCCTCAGAAAGATTATGGAATTTCATTTGCTTAAAACTGTGGAATAGGTCACTACACAACATTTTAGCAAATAATAGAGTTACCATGGGAACACGTTGTCCAATACACACATAAAAAAAATCATGCCTTGTTCCACTACTTGCTCTTTAATCGATAGCATAACACGAGTGTTAACACGAGCGTGACGTCACATCCCTTGATCGGCGAACATGAAAACCGTGGAAAACCTGAAAAAATGATGTAATTTCTTGATGAAATTTAAACAATCGTACTACAAATGTAACTCTGTCGGAAAGGCATGTACTTCCCTCTTAATTTCGTGTATTTGACTCATTTCATTATGTCCCTGTTCTTTCACAATCAAAAATATTGTAATTTTTCTTGTTGCTTACCGCGCACCATCACACTGCCATACATATTACACGTACAGCTGCGCGACCCAGCTGAGTGAGCCGAGACAAAAATAACACTAACACTAACAACGAACTTGAAATGGTGATTTCCTTAATCCCTAGGGGCTAGTGTTAGTGAATGGGACAAACGCATGTAAATCGCTAACACCAGCAAGCCTGCTCGGTTCAGCAGACTATTTTCAAGACAATCTATAACACCAACTTCCGGAAGTGCGTCATAATTGTTTCGGATTAACGCTTGTGTTTGTTAAGATAACACTAACACCAACACTAATCCAAAACTTGAAATCACCCAATATCTCAGAAGTCAAAGAGTTAGGGTCAGGTTTGCCATTGGGTTTTCAATTTACAGCTAGGGTATAGGATTATGGTGAGGGGTTGGGATCAGGTTAGGATGAGGGTGGAGGGTTAAGGCTGGCATATAAAGTAGTCGTCAGAGCAAGTTTTAATGCTGGGGAAAATTGATTTTGCAACGAGCTTAAAAGAGAGTATAACTTACAAAGCCGTTTTGATGTACGCCGTGAAGTCCAGTCGGAGCGGGGGTACGTCGTAGGCCTGACTTCTGGTCACGTGACCCGGTTCTAGGGTCAGCTCGGGGTTGTCCAGACTGAGATAGCCGAGAGCGTAACCGACACAGTCGGCATCCCTCTGGTTGGGGAGGTAATGGGCCTCTGGCAAGAAACTGGCCACGATGTTAGCCACGCTTCGACCTGGTATGACCTGTAAACAGACATCCGGGCATAACAATGTTTAAAGATAAAGGCTAACATTGTGGAACTTCAATTTGAAAACTGTCAAACTTTGATATATGAGCTCTATGATAGTGCTTAAATGGACAAATAAACATCCTAGCATACAAAAGTTTGGAATGTAAATCAACTAGTGCTCCTCATGAGTATAAATTGGTCAGGGGGTCACAATGGATACTCTAGATTTTCACTCTTTTAAAGCAATAAGTGATCACTTTGAAGTATTTTTAGACCTTATCAAAGACACTTAGAGCATGGAGGATTATGTAGCTCAGATATTTTAGAATGTGGTCAATGTTAAACTGTGGCTTTAAAGATAATATTTGAGTATTTGCAAAACAACATAATTTTTAAAAAATAATCATTTTACATCCATCTATCAATACTTGTTATTGTGAAAATGATACTTTGGTACGGAACAGTAGTTGAAAACAGCAAAACACCCCATTTTATAACACAAACCATCATCATGGTGACAAAGTATTAACAAAGGAATGTATATCTTGCACAATATTAATTGTGAGTACTGCAGCACAAAGCCGATGACAGAAAATTCATATTGTTTAAACTCTCAGTCCTACAAATATTTGTTACACTGAGGTAAACTTTATCAGTATCTACAATGCAAATGTAATATGCTGTCACCTGGAAACAAAGGAACTGGGAAACTCTGATGAAAACTTTTCCATCATCAATCAGTACTCCAGCTACCCCCCCCCCCCAACTGGGCAAAAACTGATTGCGAAGCATAGTGAGTGGAGCTATCGCCCCTCACGGCCGGGAGTCCAGAGGCCCGCTTAAGTGAATAATCACTCAATTACACAGAAATCTAAGAATTTTATTCATTGGGGGTAAGAAATTTTTGCCAGGCAGCAAGGCTGAAATTTACCGTGAGTACTGGATGGAGATTTTGAGAGCAGGGTAGCTCTGCCCAGCGCCACCCGCCATGGTGACAACACTGCCAGGAATAATCCTCAAAACTGACAAAATATGAACATATGAATTGAGCATACGAGAGAAAAACTCACCATCTGCTTCTGATCGATGCAGAATGGGCCTTGCGCCGGGACGCCCTCGTGCTCCCGGATCAAGACGCTCATGACCTTCTCCCGCTTCTTCATCTGCTCCGCCTCTAAATCCTCTGTGATCTTTGACAGCAGTGCATTCTGGGGTTTCTTCTCCCCAGTCTCCGGGTCCCCCGACCCCTCCTGGCATCAGTGGGGTCGTCCGGGGGGCACTCGGCAGCAGACGGCAGCTGCTCCCGGCCGTCAGAATCCAGCATCGGGAACGGATCCCCGTAGGTCACCACGAGGTCGATCAGCTTGCGGTCGTCTTCCACGAGATTGAAGATCTTCCAGTCCACTCTGATCTCTGATGACATTAAAGGTAAATGACAAGATCGGAAGTCGTCCTCAACTTGGGGTAAAAGTATTCAAGAAAATTGGTAAACTATGCACGGATTCTGCTATAAAAATTTTGTGGTCAAATGTTCACTCATTTAAAAAAAAAACTAACCATCAGAATCTGTTGTGACAGGTAAATTAGTGATGTAATTTTTTATGGGATCAATTTCTATCAGGGCACAGGAGTCATTTAATACTGGTATGTTCATGCTTCATTTTCTTTATGTAAACAAATTCAAGTCAAATCCTTTCAGTCAAGATTTACACTCCAGGTGGTGTATTTATTGGTATATGTGGGCACTCATTTGCTTTCGAGATACATTTTCACGTGTTCCCAATCATGTCATTAGCCTTTAACAAAATATCAAAATCCACTAAACACTTATAAAGCTGAAAGAATATTCTATAAATGGAAGATCACACTTGATTGAATTACTGTATGATGATACAGAATGGCAAGTCTGCCCTGCAACATACATTCTCTCTAGGAAACTCTCACTCATTAAATGGAAGTGAATTGTAAACATGACCTGCTACTAACACCTCATTGTCCTAACTTGTAAATATTCAAAGATAAGTTGATGCTATCCAAAAGTCTGTTGTTTCATTCATATTTGATGAGTCTGTTCTCATCTAAACTAAAAAATTAGGTTGGTGCAGCATTTTGAGAGCTATGAAATATGTTTATGCAAGGAAACAACTTTAAAAGTCAGTGATGTTTAATATGCAAAATTACCACAATGGCATCCAAATAGTATCTGCAAAATTACCACAATGGCATCCAACTAGTATATATTTTGAGTATTTATAAATATCTGACATATTGGTCATGCCAAATGTCACTTCATGTTGAAATACATACACAGAGTGATCAAGACATGTGCTTGCTATCCATACTGATTGAGAAAATCATTGAATTGATATTTTGACCATAATGAGGGCATAAGTTGAAGTCAAGTAAAACATCGCATATTTTCAAGTTCCTGCAGAACTGATGTATCATGAACACCTGTACAGAAGACCTATGGATATAGCATACATCAATCACAATATTGCTGTTCCACAATGATAACCATGTTTAATGTAAATCATCTTCTCACAAAAATTAGTTCAGGTACTTGAGAGGAACTAAGGCCACATTTTGGCTAATCTCTACTAACCATAAGGGCTGTTGTTCATGATCTTCAGGGGTCTGTTGATGGGCGGGACTCCGCAGATGTGGGTGCCGAAACGAACGAACGGGATCTGACCCTTAATTGTAGCCATCTGGAACTTGAGAGGACAACCGACCACGCCCATCTCAATGGGGATGAGAACGGGATCCAGATGCGCTACCTGGAGAACAGAAGAGAACAGCATCTTTGTGTATTGAGTTATCCATGGTGGTGACAACTTGATACTTGTATGTCAACAGATATATATAAATAAATAGCGAATGAAAATAAGAAATGATATAAATAAATAGACAAGTGAATCAGTAATTTATGCAAGGCATAATATACCCCCTAACAAGTGTATGTTTCTGGGAAGGCTCTAATTGTTGACAGGTCTAACTTTAACGCAATGTTTCTGTCAAGTTTCAAAGAAGTTTACGATTCAACTGGATTTCATATATATGCACTGCTTGAAATTTGACATCTTACCGCCCCAATAAATCATTTGGTTTGAGGCTTATGAGTACACAACTACAAGTATTGTAAGTCCTAATGGAGAAAAGAGGAGAGGAAAATACTGTATACGCTGAATATTTCGCGGTGGTTTTACTTTAGCAACTTAATGAATGCAAAAATTTTCACTTCCTGATATTCCTGTACCAAAGTGAATGCAAATGCAATAAGATCGCAAAAATATACTCTCGCGAATTTGTTGTCTTGCAGCAAAATCGTGAAAATATACGTATGTGAAATATATGGCACTTTCAGTATGCACTTGACAAAAAAATTAAACATGATTTTTGATAAATTGACATAATTTAGGAATTACAAAACCCTATCAATCAAGTAAAAACAGATATGGGCATATGGGCAAAATTTTTTCCCCAGAACAGAGACATATCACTGATCCCTCCACTCAGCGAGCCGAAAACTTGACATTGTTCAATACGGAATTTTATGTTTAATCTGCATGACTCAAAAAACCTACCTTACAGATGAGATTGTCGGTGTACCGCCCCCACATGTCACTGTGTGCTGTCACAGTGACGTGGAGGGTGGCGAACGGCTCCAGTACCCCCGACGACGGTTGCACCAGGAAGGCCGAACCCTTCCCTTCCCTCAGGACCGCCTTCATGTAGTCCGACTGGCTCTGGGCCGCGGATTTGCTCTTGGGGTCGGCCAGGTTGGCCGTGCGGCTGAGGAGGGCTCCGCGCCTGGACAGGAGACACAAGGTTGCATAAAATATTGAAGAACCTCATAAAGATAAGGGCACAGGGACACTTGTTTCTTGTCATTTGAAATGCATCCTTTATCTTAAATGGTGGATTCCATACAGTTGTTAAAACAATACATATCATTAATTTTGCATCTGTATTTCCTCTAAATCAATAAACACAAAAACTAAATGAGCTCAATCAAGCAGTGAATCATAACAATCATAAAACAACTCTGCTCCGATTTTTTTCTTGTTCATCTCCAATAACCACAATTCATAAACATTATGTGATTGTATGGTGGGAAACAAAAAGCACTTGCTGTTCACCTTTACTTTGGCCAAGATTACACAAGATTAAACATCACAGTTCTTTTCCTTTCACTTTCATTAGATTGCTTTGCAGAGTATCAAAGAACTCAGTAACAGCATATGCAACTAAAAACAAACAAATAGAAAATAACACCTTTCTTTACTTAACAGATCCTTGAAAACACATATTTTATCAAAGAATGTATAATTAATTAATTATTTACATTAATCTACTCTTCTGATACATTATAACTTTGTCTTATTTTTGTATGTCCTCTCTAAAGTCTCTTGTTATATTCTGTCTCTGCATCATTGTATGTTTTAAATGGGACCTATCTCCACTAAGCCAAATGGCTTACTCAAGTTCTCCTTTTCATTTTCAATACCATTATTTGTAAACTGATTTTTTTTTGTCCTTGTTCTGTAATATTCAGTACTATGTATCGTGTAATTGATGAAATGACTAAATAAATTGAAGCAAAAATTAAAGTTGAAAAAGTTACAAACAAAACAGTACCTTTTATAACTTTCGCTACTCTGTCTGTCCCTCTCTGGTGGTGTAGGAGGTTTTCCAGCTGTATAATTCTCAACAGTGAGATGATACGGTGCAGGGATGGCTGTATGGTTGGTGAGGACCAGGAGGCGTGTCGGGGTGGAGCCCAGTTCCACATCCTCACCAAAGTCTAAGACCAGTCGGGCCGATGGATCGTCCGATGAAACGCTGCATGCGTGAAGAGGAAGGGGAAAGCTAGAATAGTATACATGATTTATTTCAGCACGGTAATCAACATGAAGACTTTTTGTTAGAGGAACAAATGGATAAGTCTGAACCTACACTACCACTGGGATAAATAAGATGTTCCGAATATGGAATAAAACAACCTCTCTGTAGTGCCCCTTGAGAGAATGTTATGAATAGTTATTAAAGTCATTGGAGCTTAACATGAACCATTAAAAAATGATGGATCCCCTTGCCATACACATGATTCTGCCAAGTTTGGTCAAAATAGAAGTGGGAATGCCCGTTAAACTGACTACTATAGAAGTATAAAACACTAATATATAAATCATTTGTGAAAATCACAACAAATTGATGAATGAACAAACATGATTGTAATGATCTCTCAAGAATATCACTTACCTATCCTGACTTGTCCTGTTCTCCGAGGCACTGCCTGGTCTTGTTGCTGGAGTGGTATAGGTGACCTTTAACCCCTGGACATTGGCCTCCAATGCTAGGAAGATGGGCCTCTCCATACCGGCCAGCCGACACGGTACCCAAACCTCTGATAACTCACCCTGTATCAAAGAAAGAAGCAGGACTTTTGATTAAAGGCAAAATTTAAAAATGTTTCAAGTTTTAAAACTGCTGAGCTACATGGTCGTTCATGCTATGTGTCTCTAAATAAGCAGAGATGGGGTAGAAGCCGGCCTCGAGCCCAGATTTTGCTGGCCTTGGCCTTGGTCTTGGACCGAGTTACATGTACAGAGTCTACCAGTGGGAATAATATTTCTCTAGCAGCCTCATGACTCGGAACTGTTGGCCTCAACTCCATCCCTGCTGATAAGGTGCAAAATGAAGCCCTGAAAAAATTGCACTTCAGAACAATCATTAAATACAAAAACTCACATTCATTGAGTGGCCATTCCCGTTTTTCCCCATAGATTACAGTGTCATAGACTCTTTCTCCACAGGAGATTAACCCATTGAAGACTAGACACGAAATATTTTATTGCGAGCTCTGTAAGAAATGCGTGTTAAAGTGAAATCAAACCGTCTTAAACGGGTTAAGGCACATAATTATGCTGATATTCATCTGTTTATATTTGGCTTGTCCAACAGTTTACATTTATGTGTTCTAGCGTGTTTATTTGTCTATTTAAACACTATTATGTAGGTCAGGTGTCAAAGTTTGAAAATATTTTTGTCTTAAAATGGTGATTCCATAATGTTAAATAAAACCCCTTAAGATAGCCCAAATTTGCAGGCTCTGCTACCCCTCCACTTTCTGTCTGAATGGTTTAAGCCGGTGAAAAAAAGTATTAAGTGAGCCTGCTCTGAGCCCGCCCTGAAACACCTCCAGAGGTGTTTCAGAGCCGGCGAAAAGGAGTAGCTGATATGCTCCACCTTCTGTGTGAAAGGGCTAAGCCGCTCTGCTACTCTTTGCGCAGTGATGCATGCAGAGTTCACCATCATCCACACCAAAAAACAAATGACAATTGTGCATATATAATATACACTGCCTGTTCTGGTATCGAGAGGCGAGTAGTGACTCCACCTTTCTGGTTGCTGTGTGAATGGTTTAAGACGGCAAAAAGGCGTAGCTGCTACGCCAATTTTGTGCAATCTGAAGGGGGTTGATGGAGTGTTTTAAGACCACTCTGAACCGGCTAACCTACACCATTTTCTATCTGAATGGGGCTATAGTGTGTTATAAAGCTGTCCAGTTCCATACTCAGAATATCGCATGCAAAGCCTATGGAGTTTTGCTGCAATCGTACTGCGAGAACTAAAGAGAAATTCCAAGCGTGGAAGCGGTCCTCAATTTAGGTTAAAGATTATTCTAGAATAAAGACGATTAATCAAGGTTTCTGCTGTGAAAATTTGTTGATGAAATGTATCTTCTCTAAAGAGATACAAATAAATATACAACTTGTTCTTATGTCATGCATCTAAAGTTATTAGAAGTAATCAATCAGCACTTTACAACAAAAATAAATTATAGAATAGATACAAAAATAAAAAGGTTAGGGGGTCATAAATAATTGAAAGTTTTCATCACAAAAAAACTTTATTTGCAGAATACGCTATACTCTGTGTATCATATAATACATCTAAATCAATACTTGATCCTTTTAAAGTTTAAAGACTCGGGGAAAAGAATAATCGAACAGAATTTTGGACCTGTAACCTACTTCTTTTAAAGCAGCAGCACTACCATCAGGCTACGCTTGGTGACTGCAATACTAAAGTCAAGTGGATAGAAATATCTGATCTCACGTAAATTCATGAGCTCTCTAGTAAGAATGAAAAGGAAATTTGGCTAGTGAACAAAACATACATGTGGATAGTTACACACAGTTGTTGTTATGAATATTGATACAAGTTAATACCAGAAGGGGTACACATAGCAAAATCAGATCATATCCCGTACCTGCTGTGTCACTGTACATGTGACGGTGATTGACAACTCCTCATGTGGTCCCAGAATGCCTTGCTGTGGGTCAAAGGTCGTTTTACAGCAGGATGCTTGCTTGCCTTTGGGCTACAGTAAGAGAAAAGTGTAAGAGAGTATTGAAGTTGATTAACTAGGACCTCCAGACTAATAACCTGATGCAGCAGGGTATAGTATAATTATATGTAAGAGAGGAGGTGGGTTGATGATATCAGAGAATATGGCAGCATTACATAATGCAGTGCTGCCAACCAGTACTGATTTTCCAGGGCAATTCTGGTCTTATTACAGTTACTAGGCGGTGCGTTCAACAACAAAAACGTAGATTATAATAAGAATAGAACATGAATGACCAAAATAAATGAAACTAGCAAACCAAATGCCTTGGTTACTGTAGTGATTTTAATACAATGCCCAAATTGTAATGGAAATGCCATGTTTACATTCACTGGTGAGTGACGGAACAAAAGGTTTGTTTTATTCATGCTTTTCCTCATAAGAAAACTTTTGGTTCAGCTGTTTCAAATATTTTTCTCATTTGCACTCTAATCTCATTCTTTTTTAATGATGTAACCTTTTTATTGTTTACCGTACCGCCTAATAACTGTAATAAGACCAGAACTCCCGGAAAAATATGTACTGGTTGGCATGTCTGATAATGGCATAGGATAGATTGAAATAAAGAATTGATGAGGAGGCCTTCCTTCAGCAGTGGAGGTAATAGGATAGATAGATAGATAGATACATACATACATACATACATACATACATACATACATACATACATACATACATACATACATACATACATAGACAGTTGTAAGAGCGAAAATCTGTAGTAGTTAAATCAAAATAAGAATTAAGAACCATGATAATGAGAATAATCACATTAAATCAAATAATTTTAAATTACAGCAAGTTCTCTTGGATTTACTGCAAACTGAAGCCAAACTATTCTACCCTACCTGTTCCCACTGGAACTCGGCGGGCAACATGGTCTGGTTGAAGAGCTTGACCGTTTGAGTGACCGGTATGCCCACATAGACCTCTGGAAGGTGGAGGGTACTGGACAACAAGCAGGCCTGAGGACGCTGGACCTCACCGTACACCCCAACGTACCTACATTAGAAGAGACAAGCCCAGGAAAATTAGACTGTGCATACTGTTAGACTAGAGGGACCAATATGCAGCCTGATGGCCACATGCATGAGGTCTGAGACATCTCTTACAGCTGCCTTAAGACCTTTAAGATACCAAATTAAAATAAAAACAGTGAAACCTGTCCATAGGAAACAAAAAATGTGGCCTTTTACAGACGGTGGCTGCTACACAAAGCTTTTTAACAATCATTCATGTGGCCACTAAAGGTAGGTTGGCTGCTACAGAAAGTGGCTGCTAAGACAGGTTTGACTGTAATTGAAACATGCAAAGCAATACCAAGAAACAGAACTAAATATTGCGTTTTGTTTTTTTGTTTTTTTAAGATGTGTTATGTCTAGTTATTTTTACATCGTATTCACAAGTTGTTTGCGTGTATATTAACTAGACTGACATGACATGCCAAAACATTGTGTCTTTTCAATCAGCATGATTTCAGCATGAAATTGTCAAGTGCATTCCAAATTGCACATTCCACATGGTTTTAGCCCCCTATTCCACTACTGCCTTACTACTTGCAAACTGCAGAGTTCTCAAAATTACCAAAATGTGACACACATTAGTTTTGTTGCTTCAGTTTCCCAATCATATTTTTGTTTTGTTCTCTTTTGTATTTTTGTATTTATCAACTGCATATATGTTGTAAATTGTAAATATCTGTATGTTTTTTCAATGCAAATGTGGACAATTAATTTATATTCAAATAAATAACTTGATGAAAGAAGATGGTCAACCCTGATACAGACATTTAAAGGTGGCAGAAGTAAATGATATTTTCTCATATTTATTTTCTAGCTGTTACATTGAGGTATCACACATATTATCAAGAATTTCAAATCACCTGTTTCCAAATATTTCTGCAGTCTTTTTTTTTCTGAACTTTCTCACACTTCTGTTAACCCGTTGGGGATGATTTGATTTCACTTTAACAGGCATTTTCCATAGACCCCTACATGAATTAACACATACTTAGTCTCCAACGGATTAAAAACCCCTGTAATATAGCATCTTTGTTACTCACTTAGTTTGGCCGCCTTCCACATTCAGCTCAAAGACAGAATCCAGGACCCTGCAGTGTGTGGGCACATAGACCACTTCCACCATCACTGAGAGGAGAGGACCTAATTCACCACTACAGGGCGTAATACTGAACTCTGACATCTTCTGTACAGAGAGAGTTAAGATATCAAACATAAGCTCAGTACAGTATCAGATACTGCAATCTTAAAACTTAATATTATTCTAATTTCTAATTTATATGTAAGCAATTATTCTTAATCAGTAACATCGGTATATACCTTGATTCTACAGTATCCACTGACCTGGATATAATACAGGCCTACTAATAAGACACAAAACCTAGAAACCTATCCGAGAAATCAGAGCAATAAGAGGATGAAAGCGGGAAATTTGGAGCAAAGTCAGCTGAGCCATTTAATCAGTCCTAGTTGAAAGTTATTCTTTAGCTGGCAACTTCACCACTTTTTATGATTACAGCATAAACAACTCCAAATTGTGAATGAGGAATGGCAACTATTAAATTCATGAGCTTTTATTCAGGGGTTGCAATTTTTCATCTAGTTTGAGTTTCAGTTATCATAAAAGTCCTTAGTATTACAGAATGACCAGAAGTTTTCTTTCTATATATCCCAAATATAAGATTAAAAAAAATTAAAATCAAATTTCAGTAATGAGGTACAGCCAAGAGAGAAGTTGTGCCATCTTTTTGCTGATTCAGCACTTCTTATGCTGACAAAACTAAACAGCCTTCAGACACCGTATTCTCAGACTTGTAAGAACCCTGTGAACGGAATTAGGAGCCTTAAGCTTTGGTTATATTTGACTGCAGATACTATACAACAAGTTTACTACGATTTATCGTACAATTTGGGGGGCATTGCAGATGGCTATGGGCTACTACTTATGTGTTCCCAGTATTGACGAGGAACATACAATTTCTTGTTCAGGCCCTTGAGTTCGAGCAGGTGCAAAGGCTGTACGGAGATCATATAGGTACTGTACAGAGATCATGCGATAATTGTGCAGTTGCCTAAGGTCTATGCAGCCTCTTCACAAATATCATACAATATCGACCATACAGAGATTGTACAACATCATACAGAGACGACATGATAAGTCTGCAGGCTAAGGGCTTGCGATTTAAAAAAAAATTGACAATCTTCACATTTAACCAAATCGTAGAGGTCACAATGCCCGTAGGGAGCCCGTGAGATTGTGCAAAACTCATACAGTCAAAGCTTGTCACCCAAGACAGATTGTACGATATGGAAAATGCGATGAGTTTACGGGCTCTGTAAGGTTATCCTAGGCCAAATGTGACTTAGGCCTTACCTGTCGTGTCGTGGGATCCGTCATCAGGAACTCCTCACTCTCTTGCAGACTCCACTTGGCCGTCACCTGGGATTCGTTGGTCAGGTAGAACTGCTTCTTGACCGTTTGACCGAAGCGAACCAGACCAAAGTCCAGCGACGGGGTCTCAATGGTCACGTTAGGGCCCTGTCATTGTAGGGAATGGGGAAAAGGAAGGGAATGAAGAGATATCATTGTGGAGCTTCAATTTAAAAAAAAAATAGTCAAACTGATATCTGAGTAGGGTTGGAATGTTTCCTGGTCAGAATCTTATTTCCCACCCAATCGTCTGGGAAATATAAATTTCCCCCAATGACTTTGTACACGAAAAGGCAATTTCATATCGGATGGTATCCAGGAAATATGACAAAAAGTGGGAATATGCCGATCCTATATCTAAGCTACACAATAGTGCTTGAACAGACATATCTTAGAATACAAAACTTTGGAAAATTATGCTACCATGGGCAAGATAGGAATGAATGAACATCACCATGACTTTAACCTGTTGGAGACTAAGTACGAGTTAACTCGTGTACAGGTCTATGGAAAATGCGTGTTATAGTGAAATCAAATCGTTCCCAATGGGTTAAAACTGTGATCATTGATAACTTATGCCTTTAATGTATGAATGTACAAAAAGGATGTAGTATCTGAACCTAGGTCTATTGGACCTTAGTTCCATTGGACTGCAACCACTATCAGAACTATTCACTGACCTTGACATCCGCCACCACCCTGAGTGGAATGGTCCTCTCCTGATGGTCAATCCGGCACTGTAGGGTGTGGTCGATGTGACCCACCCGACCCCCTATGATGGTCATCTCCAGTTCCACCGAGCTCTTGGCCGGTAACTCCCCCTCGGGGGTCTGGACCTCGATGATGTGGTCGTCGTTGAGGGACGTCCAGTGGAAGATGATCGGAAATTGGCTGTAGTTCAGCATCTGTTGAAAATAGGTGACATAAATTTATATATTAGGAAATTTTCAAGTGCGCTTCGAAATGGTGCTTTTTGATTACTGAAGTGACCAAAAAATTATGCTATCCGAAGACGTGTTACTGCATTAAAGAGAATTTGTTTGTTGACTAAATGCTAAATATTTACATCTTATTCACTTTGCAAAAGTCATTGAAGAGGACTTCAGAATGATAATAAAATATTACAAACACAAATATATTGCAGGATGGCATATTGGAAAAAATAAAAATGAATATCTGAATTGATACTTTTGTCAGAAATACATAATTTCAACTATATCACACAAAATGCAATATGTGGTTTTATCAATATGCTCAAACATGACTGATAATTATGCGTATGATAATATTTTGATAATTATGCCATTTCCCAACTTGGTAAACCTGGTTATTTAAAACAACTTCCAATCAAAAAAGAAAAGTCCATAGAAATAAGCAGTGAATACAGGATGACTTACAGTAGACTTTACTGACTATTGGATTTACCATTAACTCAAGTTTTGTAAAACATATGTATTTCATGCCTGGTTAATCGAAATGATATCTGACTTTAAGACCTACAGTCATGGTAGTACCCTCTTGAATAAAATGATAAAAAAAAATCACAAATGTGTTCCACAATGCAAAGTTAACTGGCCAAACTGCATGTGTGCAAATATATTTCAATCCTTTTACTCTTTCAGGCTGTAAACTACAACACTGGCAATTAAGACTGAAGATAGAGTGAATGACCTTTTCGTGAAGACAGGCTCATTGGGGTTTTGTCGTAGAAAGCAAATACTTCACTTCTTGAATTACACTTAAACAGTGAAAATATAACCCATTGGCTACAGGATCCGGATGTGCAATGTGTTAAGAGTGTGATCAGTTAGTGTCACGGATGGAGATTTTCAAAAATGACCATTAAAGAAGGCCTAAGGAAAAAAGTGATAAGATATGGAGGGTTGCTTTGTGATTGATTGTGGAGGCTATCACTAGAGGTACTGAATAATGCTAAACTTTCCTTATGCCTTCAATAATGGTCACTTTTAAAAATCCATCACACTAACTGATCACACTCTTAACTCTATGAGGATTACAGAATCTCGGAGGCAATGGTTAATCACTTGTACACAAAAGGCCACATCTACTCACAGTGAACTTCCTTCTCGTGGCCGTAGACTGAAGCATTTGACCCGGCACAAAGATGGCATAGGGCTGGACAATGACATGGTATTCCTCGCACGCTCCCTTCAACTCGATCTCGAGTCCCGTCATGTCCCTTACCCCCGCGTCCTCTCCCACGTCCCCTCCCCCAGCGATTGCCACACCCCCTTCACCTGCATCCCCCTCCCCAGATCCGACAGCAGGCTTCTCGGACAAGGAATCCAGATTGGAGCTCGACGACTGCGGGGGTTGCTTCGATGATGAAGATGATGACGATGATGTTCCAGACTGTCCGGGTCTTGGAGTGTCGCATGTGAGGCTTTTGGGGGTGTTGGTCGATGGCTTGTTGGGGGGAGGGTCTGGGCTGGGTTTGGTGCTGGCCGACTTGGGCCGTGGTATATCTTTGAGCACCAGCTGGAGCACGCTTTCAAACTGACCAACCTATCAAGGAGAGGTAATTGAAATCAGATTGGTGAATTTAAAACAAGCATGTAAAACCAAATGTACAAAATCTGAATATAGTTTTCCCCTCAGTGGATGCTCAAATGACCCACTTCAGGTGGAATAGTGAGGGACTTTAATGAACACATATCAAACCAACTACAACATAGCCATGCTCTTCTTTAGTATAGGCTGAAATCAATTTTCAATTTTATTTTAGTAAAAGCTTGATTAAAATTTAGCAAAACAACATTACACACATGTGAATAATGTAATAACATATTCCCCAGTTTTAAAGAAATTTCTTTAACACACTACAGGACTGTAACATACAGTATATTACCACTGAACTTCCAAGGAGTAATAAAAAGATGTGGTATAGTATTAAAATGTGGTGAAAAAATGATATGTTTCTCAGCACATTTTTTTCCCGAAGAGTATATGAAGCAAACAATTCACACAACGAAATCAGCACCATTTGATTATGACGCATGTATTGAAAAATAAATAAAACAAAGGTGTGAGAAATAAATAAAACAAAAGTGTCAGAAAATAATGGGGGCTTGGGCACCCCAATTTTTGGCCATTCACTATGACTACAGTGACTGCTGCTCAAAAGTTATTTAAATATCACACTATGCAAATAAAAAATGATAATGTGTTTTTTTTTAAGATTGACCCCCCAAAATGGTTAGATCAAGCAAAACTTTACCCTGCCTTGTAGCAAATTCATTATAGATTAATAAAAATTTGTATGTTCTTACCTCTGATGGAGCAAATGCAATGCTGGTCTTGGATACTCCTCCAGGTGGCAATACTCCTTTCTCATGATTGATACAGAATATGTTCCTATCGTCGACTACTCTAGAGATGTGATCATTATGGCCATCACCAGTCTCTTCCTGCCCGGGGTCAGGGCACCCTGGGGCTGACCTGACTAGCTGCCAGTGGTAGGGCAGCTCCACATTTCTGTGAAGAAGAGCACATCATCATCATCATCATCATCATCATCATCGTCATCATTTATTGAATTCAGCATCTTCTCTTTTTACGAGGGGTCACTGACTTTCACTCCATTGATGATACTCCCTCCCTTCATCTCCATTTGTCTTGAGCATCCTGGTTTAGCCTTACCCTCCCACTTTCCCTCTTCACTATTTCTTGCCACATAGGCTTTGGTCATCCCATTCCCCTTATGCCACCCAGCTCCCAGACTCATTTCACAGGCTCATCAAATTCCTTTCTCAATGCATGATCCATCTCAACCCATTTCTCTTCACCACTCCCACCAAACAGTTTCTTCCCGACCCAAACTTTTCATGAGGTAACTTGTACTCTGTCTATCCCACAGTTTCACCCCACACATTTCCCATATCATAGCGTTTCATTTTTCTTCAAGATCCCTTCTTCTACTGTCTTCACATTCTGAGTTCCTAAGCTATACACTGTCGCTAATCTAACACTAGCCTTAACGTAATCCCACTATCAGCCATACAAAAAGTCGCCTGCACAAACCCTATGGTTTTTAAATCATGTTTTTTTTAATCAGTGTACTGAACAAACCCTTCTCCTATTGTTTTTGTGGTGTTAGTCTTTTTTATCAAACTGCCCCACCAAAATTTTTTAAAGAGGGTTTCTTGCCAGCATATTTAAAACAAGCACCGAAGCAACTGAAACCAAATAAACTAAACCAAACAAAGCCAAAATCTTTTGTTGTATTCCTTACTGATATTTCCTTTTGATATAATAAGTCTTATGGTTGATGTAATAAAACTATATATGGTATTGTGCGGAGGCATTATTTCAACAGTCTACTGCTAAACAAACCATTTTCCTGTTTTTTTTTGTTTTTTTTAGGGGGGGGGTAGACAGAGTTCAAACTACCCAAGGGAAATCTTGAAACAGAGAGTCTCTTTCTTGCAAACCCAAGCAAATAAAACTAAAGAAATAAAAAATCTTACGTTGTATTCCTAACTGTTATTTCCTTGGTGACGTAAGTCATTGGGTTGATGTCATCAAACTTGATGTGGTATTGTGCGGAAGCATCGGTCAACTCCCCTGGGGTGGGGTGGCTCTGGCCCCCTGCTACTGACTCCAGTTGGACAGCCGCCTTTTGTCCCTCCCCTGCAAAGAAAAAAAAGGAATACAAACACAAAGTAAACCCATAATACCAAGTGTAGCACAAACAAAAATGTCATGTTTATCATTGCAATTATGTTACTACTTACTTACTGGAAAAGTAGATAGTTTTGTGCAATTAATTTTACGCAGTGGCAGAGTTCGGTGAAATTTTATGTAGTTTAATTTTGAGGAGAGCCAAGGTAAGGCAAGCAGTGCACAAGACACAATGCTATCTCAGTAGCTAGTCATGCTCGCACACTCTAGCCAAACCAAGTCCAAACACCAAACAAGAAAAGCAAAAAACAAATGATTAGCTTTGGAAAAATATTCATTAAATTGCATTTTTGCGCTAGTATCGGCCAGTGCGAAATGCAAAAAAAAAATTCGCACCACAAATATTCCATGTTTACAATAGCTGACATTACCATTCTAAAATAATTTGAAATTTGAAAGTCAATAATAGGCAGAACACATTTTTCAGTAAACTTAGGACAAAATATATAAGACTAGCGAAATCTTACACAACATAATTTAGGAAATATCTGAGAAATACAATCAGATGGCTTACAATTGTTACAGAATATGCACTACAACTAAAATAAACATTAATTAAAAAACAAATAGTGTTTACCTCTGAGAGTGAAATGTTTCACAGTGCAGTTGTCACAGATGATGGTGATTTCTTGTTCATACACTTGTGTGTCTCCTGGGGCAAATGTCACCTATATGGATGGAGACAGAAATAATCAGTGTTATATTCGAGACCACAGGGTCAAACACAGGGGCTGCCCCAAAACACAACCTGTCCACAGGTTTTGCACAGGTAACTTGGACCGAAACTGAGGCCAACAGAAATTGGGCTTGAGGTCTGACTCGGATATAATACTGGAGACAATAATTCAGATAGCACTGTGAATATAATTATATCACATCCTTTAGTTTGGAGATTTAGTAAATATATTCATAAACATCTTAAAGTGAAGTGACATGATTGGGAGAAGTTAAAAATGTCTCAAGGACCAAATGAGTTGAAACATATACCAATTTTACACTAACTGCAATGTATATCCAGGCTGGAAGGATTTGTCTTGAATTTGTTTAGTTGAGGAGAAAAAAGTATTAATTTACCGGTACTGAGTTAAAGCAAGACGCTGATAGAAACTGAAAATATATAAAACTACACAACAAATTTGACCATCACAACATTTTCTGATAATAATTGTACAACAAAGAGGAAATGTATGACCAAGAAATTTTCACAGCAAAAACCTTAAATGGTATATTCAATTCTGGCATTACTGTGTCCTAGATTAAGGACCTACTTACATGGAGCCATAAAAATGTTAACAAAATCAAAACATACCTGTAATGGAATGGTATGGCCCGCCATGACCTCAAACACAGCAGGATACAGATGAAAGGGAGGCAAGTTCACTTTGTCTCCAGAGGCCACTGACTGCATGAGGGGAAAAAAAGAGCAAACAAATAGAGACAAAATTTACATCTTCTTGCTTCTCATCACAACAGAATAGGTGTAAAAAGTAATTCCTCAAAGTCAATTTCAGCAGTTAATAATAATGTATGTGAGGTTTTATTCAACAATTAAAGCAACACATAATGGTAAAATAACAACAAGAGATATATGACATCAACATAACAATATACAATACAGTACAATTACACATAAATGTAATGGATACAAAATAATTTGGGAAGGAACCCAGGTCGATGCCCATTACGGCAATGCAGTGTTTGTTTTACACAAATACAATAAACATTCAAAACATTACCAAAACACTGTCATTATTCAAAATTATTCTAAATTAATTGTCATATTGGGTATGATATTGCTGGATATAATCGGCCAGATTATTTTTTTTTAAACAGTGGCAGAAGAGTTATAAGTTCTGAGGAGAATAGTTAATTAATTATAATGTCATTTATGTTCACTTGTGTTGGTATAATAATGAATACATATATACACGTGAATAAATCTATATTACTTTATAAATAAATAAGTAGATATATTTACATACGGATATTTAAAAAGAGAGCTAATCCACAGCATTTCGACATATAAAAACATAGTCAATCTTCATCGTGTGTTTCATTGAAGTGTTGGGGCATGGTCCACGTGGGGTCATATTTGGCGTGGAACAAGGAGAATGAGGACACTACGGCAAGCCTGCTGCACTCTCGAGCCAGGTCTCTGACTCGGACATTTGAGTTTGCTTGTCGGAGTAGTTCTTTCAGTGAATTGTAGTTTCGGTTTGTTATGAGACCTCGGCTACCGACCTCGATGGCAAGATAGGACACATTATAATGATTGGATGAGATGTCACTGACAAGGGGGGCATATTTGTTGCATTTGTACGAATGAGCTTCATCGATGTTCAGGTCAAATGGGACGGTGACTTCTGCAATGCATAATCGTTTTTCTTGGGGCCAATGGAGGACTAGGTCGGGACGGTCTGTGGTCTGGATAATATCAGGTGGTATGGTACGGGTTGGCCTTGAGGGGTTATTCGACAGGTCGCAGTATATGCTTGGGTGTGACGAAGAAGAGGGATCTGGGTTGGAGACTGCTTGGAATATGCGGTTTAAGCCGTTGTCATGGCGCAACGTGTAGCGGCCTTGGTCGAGTTGGGTTTTGCAGTTATTCAACACATGACAGAGAGTTTCTCTGTTTCCACAGAGTTCACATTTGTCGGATACTTGTTTACCCCACCGAAGAAGATTGGTTTTCGTTGGTAGGGTATCAATGGAACTGTTCAGAATGAATTTCATTACCCTGCGTTAACATAAATATCTCTTTGCATTATCCATGGGTACTGAAGTAAACCAAGTATTGACTGGTTGTTTTGGTGTGTGATGTCTTACTCCTAAGTAAAGCAACTGTATGATTCCACTTCACCCAAATATTCTTTACGATCTGTTTAATGTTTTTACATACTTTCCAGTCAATTTCCTTTTAAATCTAACTAATTTCCTTGGAAATCCCCACCCTCACATTCCTAGTTGCATTGAACTAAAGTTGGGCATGAACCCTGGTTCCAGTGTGCATGGTGGCATGGAATCTGACTGGCATCCCGGGAAAGAAGTTGGTTGATCAGAAATGAACTCCTCTAGGGTTGAGAAGTGCAAGTGGTAGAGCTCAGGACTTTGTTATCTTGCAGGTTCAAATTTCACTTCAGCCATTTTTGGGGCTATCTTCATAATTTATGAATGTTTCCCAGTCAGTTTTTTTTTTTTAATTCACTGCGAGGATTAAACTCGTCACCAAAGACGTCACAAGGAGCATGCCACATTTCCTGAAATTGAGGTGCAAGGGAGTGGAGCGACCAAGGGAGGGGGGTTCACCCCCCATGATGTGGAGCATTTTTGTTTCAATGTGGAATTGGGGGATCTGGTGCATACCCGAGAGGGTATTTTTACTTATTTTTATAGGCATTATTCCTGTGTTTAATTGAATATTGGGTACTTTAGTCACATTGTAATCCGCTATACAGGCGCTTGTAGAATAAAGGTAATTGGTCCCAAGGCTATATCCAGGAAAAGCCCCAAAATTTTGTTACAATGCCTTTCACAACCAAAAGGAATCACTTAAAATAACGAGATTCACAAGTTTACACAAAGAACTTTATTTTTATTTTTTTACTAATAGCAACAGGCTTAACCATGCATTTACAGCACAATATTACAACAAAAATCAATTTCTTGTCCATTTGCTGAAAATTCAGGAATTGCCGGAAATTTCCAGAAAGCCTTGCTCTCTATGGAAAAATCCCCAAATCCAGAAAATTTCTGGAAAAGTGGCATCACTTACTGAAAAGTTTGTAGCCGGCCAGCACTTTCTTGGCATGACACAGAACCGGCCGCTGCCCCCAACATTCTGGACCAGGAACTCCACCGTGGTCTGACCACCGATTAGGCAGTGACCGCAGTCAATGACGTCCGATACTTTTAAATGAAAGTAGGAATAAACAAAAGCCGGATGTTTATGGTTATAATATTATTGATCTTCAGTTCGTGTTTATGATATGCACATCCCAAATTGTAGTCACAAACTAAATAGCCAGAATCATATTACTAGTGGTATTTATATATTCATGACATGCTTGGTGTTTTCTTTCTTTAGCCCTGCTATGCATGCGGTTGATGTATAGCCCTGCTATGCATGCAGTTGATGTATTATTATTTCTTAAGTATTATTATACTTAGGGCTGTTATCATTTTCTAGTGGGGCATCTCTTTCAAGTCACCATGCTTATGACTGTCCCCTCCCATGCAATGATTATTATGCTTCAAGGAATTTAATGTAATCTGATGATTACTGTTGATGTATTGTATAATGTTCATTATTGCATGGAAATAGAATAATTAATCAATCAATCATTCATTCATAACATAAGCATTTACATAAATCTTCACCTAAAAAAAGTCTTTGGCCTGACAAGTCATTTTTTTGTGAAAAAAGGGCAAATGAAACATTAAACATAAATGAATTGTTGTAATGACACTTGAAAAATATGAATTAGCACAGGTAATACACTAGTCTGAATACCAGACATGATTTGTGTATCATATAATGAAAACTGAATAACCGCTGATCAAAGCTAAGCCGGTTAGTGAAATTGGACCAGGGATGAGCAGCCTCCTCTACAGATGAAACCTACCAATTTCAGTGATTAGTGAGCCAAAGCTACATAGAACCTTTTCCAGCAGCGAATAATAGTAACAAGTGAACTGGAGCCAAAATGAAGAAGGAAGGCTTCTTCATAATACTTGTCAGGGCTGGACATTAGCAACCGCCCACCCACCGATAGCGGGTGATTTGGTGTCAGGCTGGTAAAAATAGAAAGTTACCTGACCCAGCTGGTGGGAAGAATGCTAAAATCCAGCCCTGGTATTATCACTTGCCCATTGTATATCTTCAACAACACCAAACTGACATTAAGACCAAATGTATTTTCCATAATGTTTGAGTATCTTTTATGCCTATTTGACATTTTAAATTATATCTATCCCAAAACGTAGAACATGCCTGGGTATTTAAAAGAAGATTTCCATCTCCAATGGAGCTTTTCTTGTTAGAGTCATGCCCCAATGCTTATTTCAAAACATTTTGAAGCCCCACCTAAACACACAAGAGCTATAAATCAAACAACAGAAATGGTGTACGTACATGTCAGGACTGGTGGTGGGCGTCGCCCCAGCAGCTGGATTTTGATTGGCTGACTGGACTGCGTGTGGATAACCAGTTCATCTTCAAAGTCCATGAGGGCATCAGGCATGAAGCGGATGTTGTACTGGCAGCTCATGCCAGGAGCCACGATACCCTGCTCACCAGGGAACTTGCCTGGAAGGGAGCAAAAAGTATAAAAATCAATGTACCTCCAGGCTCTTAGCAAGGCTGCCACTCATAGGGGAAACCCCCCACTGTGAAAATGACCTTCTGTAGGAGAGGAGGAGGGGGTTTTGATGATTTGTAGGGAGTTTTGACAATTTTCTGAAATATTCTTTATATATCCCCAAAGGATTTCAAAGAATTCCCGTCCATATTCGTCTGTAGACAATATTTGGGTAAATCCATTGTCCCACTTGGTCACTTCTTGAGTGCAGAAACCGTATAATTATACAAATCATAAATGTCAACTTTCTTAATAAAGATCAATCACTTGCCTCTACTACGGTCATTTTGTAGGGGAAAATGTACCTTCACAGGAGAAAAGTGGATTTTTGTAGGGGAAAACATAGCTTTGTAGGGGAAAAGTAGAGTCTGTATGGGAAAATAAGCATGCAGCGTAGGGGGGGAAATTACAATTTGAGTGGCAGCTCTGGCTCTCAGTATGATTAGGATCTTAATGTGTACCATACATATCAAGAGATTGGTTGTCCGATTGAATCACTTTCAGTTATTGGCAGCTACAAGAATTTGAAGCTGATGAAAGAAATTACCAAAACCCATACTTTCTGAATGCATAAGGACATCTTTCAAGGAAAATTTTTGCTTTTTAATCTCATTGTATTTCTGTTTGCTTCACAAGAACATTAACGTAGGATCACATAGGTTTGGTTTTCACGAATCTCACTCGGCACCCACCTTTTACTTTAAAGGCATTGCATAACAATGTTTCCAGTTTAAAAAAATCTGAGCTTCATGATTCCCCATGCTCTCAGTGTCTCTGATATGGTCTAAAAATGAAGCCCTGAAAAAAATTCAGTTTAAAACGATCATTAAGTGCTTTAAAGAAGGGGTAATGGACTGTTCTCTGCTGCATTTTATTTCAAGTAACCTTTTTTGTCTATTTTGTGTATTCTTTAAAAGTTGAAGTACATTTTTTTTTTTTAGGGGGGGGGAGGGGTCTAATACTCCTTTGGTAAACGGGTCTTTCCCCATAGACTGCTGTGTTGCAGCATTTCCTATCGGCTGAGAATAAATTAATGTGCCAATTTGTATCTGCACATATTGTACTGGTGACAGCATTACTGTCCAAACTTTTGTCTTCTAGGGTGTTTATTTGTCCATTCAAACACTGTCAGATATGTCAGATAGCAAAGTTCAACAATTTTTTAAATCGGGTCTTCCACAGTGTTATATTAGCAATCTTTAAAGTCTACAAGTAACTTTTCAGCCTTGTCACAAACATAATGCTATCATTTCCTCAGAAATTAAAGACCAAAACTGATTTTTGCAGAAGAAAGGAAATACTTTATCACCCTACAATGTAACAATCTAACTACCTAGGCAACAGCAAGGTACTCAGATTAGGTGCACCACTT
>JZLH01S0451402.1:6073-20699 GCA_001188425.1 Eucidaris tribuloides
AATTCTTCTGTCTTATTTTCAGGCAAAAGTTTTAGGTAATCCCCATAGCCCTGTCTATGTCCCTGCAGTTGTGGCAAGCAATTACACAAATCTGCTTCTTCATTAAGATAATACTTACGAGTGATGTTTCACTGTCTCCATGTATTAATGTTTTCTTTATTCATGCCACTCCCCCAACTCTTTTTTTCAGTGTACAGATCTTAGCTTCTACGCGCGGTGCACCCATGCCAATACAAGCCACAGTTAAACAATCTACATCCTGTTAATGGCTTGAAAGCCCATCTATTCCTCAAAATGTCCATCAGTGTAAGTTTCATATAATAGACCATTTTTGTAAATGTATTTGCCACTTCTTCTCCCCATATCTTCTGATAAGTTTACCTCTTGACAACTTATAGTTTGCCTGCAGGCTTGTCCAGCAATACCAACAACTAATGTAATGTAAAAAGTATGTTTTTGAAGTATTGAAAACAATTTATTTATAGACACAGATGGGAGAATTTATTGCCTATCACTAGGCTTTGGATGAGAAAACATGACATAACAGATATGGAAGAGTCATATTACATGCATTTACAAATAGACATAGGGCACTAATTTTTCCCTATAGCCACATATGATGCGTAAATGATGGACCCTAACGAAAGACTGACTACATCATGTTAATGCTGCAATATGGTGATTGGAGACGCACATGCTACTACGCATCCCTTGGACTGCAAAAAGAACAAACATGAAGCATTACTGAACGACGTCAATGTGGCAAAAGTGCCTCCTACATATCAATATACTGTCAGATGCTGAGCGTTATTTTTGGCCATATACCAACACGGAGCATTCAACATGAAAAAGGTTCCTTTGCAAGGCAAGATTGAAGGAAAACGTAAGTAACGAAAGCCAAAAAGTAGATGCGTTGACCAGATGAAAACCATAATTGGACCTGTCCACTGACCAGGATCATACGCCCTAGTTCATTGATCGAACAGGGCATGGCACAGCAGCATGAACAGGAACGAACCAAACCAACCAACCATAGGGCAGGAGCCAGAAGTTGTAGAAGGGCGGGCAAAAACCAATACCTTCTTTTTAAAAATGCACATTGATGTATGAGTTGTAGTAATTAGTATGTAGCCATATTCTGATGGAATTTAGGTATTACACAGGCGCAATGAAAAGTATTCTAACACTACTTGTAATATTTCAAAAAAAATTTTGGGCATTAGAGGTGTACATCCTCGTGCCCTCCACTGGACTTAGGTCTATATTTTCTTAGACATGAGGTAAATGAGATCCATCTTCTTAGGGGTAGAAATAATCTAGACAGCCACTCATATAGTGTATCCTCCGTTTGTAACATAATAGAATTATACCGTCACTTGTCGGCAGAAGAGCCCTAGGTTTATGCTTTCAGCAGAGGGCCTTAACACTAAATTGTCTCTTACTTGAAAAACAGTGGGCTCTTTTCAGTAGTGTGATTTTTTAGATCCTTTCTGAAGTATGTTTTAGTACAAAGTATCAAACTTAGGCAATATATTTCTCAAATTAAGAAAAATTTGGCTGTTGAGGTCCTCTGCTGCGGAATATTGCTGGGCCCTTTCTGCCGGACAACTGACGAGTTGCTAACACCTTTCATTGTTAAAATCATATTATTCCTGTTAGTGTTAATGACCATAATCTGTGCTTTTGGTTGTTAGACACGGTGACGTTCACTAAACAGTGAATTTGGCTCTTATCTACTGTTTCTCCCACAGATGCTTGATGATGTGGTGGAAAGACAAGACCCTGGCATCAAAGTATGCTGACGTTGAAGCCCTGGCCAATGCAGGAGATGAAGAGTGCGACTACAGCATCATTGAAGGCTAAGCAGGGAGTAAGTTGGAGGCATTGTCACGAGCTCGCATAACTATATGTTTTAACAATAATTTAGTATGTTTTTTTCATCATCAAAAGAAACAAATATGATTTTTTGAATACAGAATTGTTTTCTTTAAACTTTGATGAGGGCATGCTTATATTGTGTAATTAACGCCATTTTGGACCAAAAAAATATGTTTTTTACCTTTAAAATATGATTTTTACTAAGCATAAATATGTTTTTTGGACAAAAGAAGGTTGGCAGCCCTGCATTGATATAACAATGTTTTCCAGTTTTAAAAAATCTGAGCTAAAGAGATTCCCCATGCCTCCCAGTGTCTTTTCTCTTTTCAGTACAATATACAGTCCTTCCAAAAGTTATTTATCTATGATGTAGAGTGCAATTTACCACTTTTTTGATTTGGCCCTTCTATGGCGGAAATTCACCTGATAAATGCCTATAATACAGAGTACTTTTCATAGAATTCATGTCTGAATTACCCAACAAGTTGAAATGCGATGGTGTCAAATGGTCGGCTATGCACCAAGATTCGGTGGAGGGGCGCAAATTTTTTCCTGAGAGAATTGACAAGAAGGTAATTGTCTTGGGGGGGAGATATAGAAACCCCTAGGGAAAATATTCCTAGCTCAATTTTTACTAAGGCACTTTGTCACCTTAATCTATAATACAATTTTATTTTATTTCATGCATAATAGTCCAGAGCTGGCAATATATCTGTTTCAATTGAGATTGAGCATCAATCTCGTGAGATTTCATAAATTTCAAGCACTTGTGAAGCAGCTTAACTTAGTTTCTCACCAATAGAAGTTTTTTTTTTGTCTGTGTGTCAACTTCCTCCTTACATTGAATGGTATGTAAATGTGACCGCCTAGCTCCAAACCAACTACAAAAGTCGCATATTATGATTGCTGTAATAGGACAAAATCTGCCATTTTGGTTGACCCAAACTACAGATTTTCAAAGTTTGTGTAAATCCGAAAGAGTAATTTCTTTCCACCGTCAAATTGGTGGCCTTAAAACAAAACTGAAACGAGATATGGCATATTTTCTGGACCACATTTTTTCAGACACTGTGCTTCGCATGGCTCACTGAGCGTGACGTAATCTTTAAATCCTCTTTTCCTCCCTTTCTGGAAACTGCATCTCCTTAACTCTCTCGTGTTTCATCACTTTTTGAATATGTTAGGAATGGTCCGATTTTAACAAGTATATATATCATTTAAAGCTAAGAGCTTACTCTTTAAAACTAATAAGAAAAGTTGAAAATTAATTTTAGCCTACTTTTTTGTGGGTTTTGAGCTGGCGGTCAAAATGATGTTATTTCTACTATTCCTTTGTAACTTTATCCTTTGTGTGCTACCAATTTCTGTTTTCCTACACTCTCTGTTCTTAGGAAAGATAATTGGAACTGTGAAAATACCTTTGCGAAGATACGATAAATAATCCTAATTGTAATTCTTATCATTTTTAAGAATGCCTTCTTCATGAATGTATACTGACAATGCTGCTGCCATCTATACAGCCAAGACTCATAGGACCGCTGATAATTGATCAGCAACTACTCCCTGACCATTCAAGATCTATCAGGGCACCTAACAGACAACTAATGCGTAGGTCTGGGAAGAGGAAAGGCGAGCAAAGAGTGACCATTAACTCGATCATTTCAGCTTGCATTTCCAACAGGAACTTTGGGAAATAATCACAACTTTTCAACCTGTATATACTATTTTAAAGTATAAGCGGAGCACTCATGAACTTCCTCGAGACAGCAAAAATGGTTGTTTCAGACATATTCCGTATATACACTTGCCTAAAGTGTAAACCTTGGCTTGAAGCGACCTTGTCATTAAGATTTGTTTACTTAATGGAGAATCAAACGTGAACATACCACTAGTGAAGATTACTTTTGTGCCCCGATAGATAAATGATCTAATTATAAAAAATACACAACAAAATTTGCCTGTCACAATGGATTACTGATGGTAGTTCTTTTTAAAATGAATCTAATATTTGCACTGGCAGTCTTATTCATTGCAGAATCCTTGCCATGTTTACTTCAATTTTTGGATGGTTTTACCCCAGGTTGGAGGACTCTGTCCACATCATTTATTTATAGCATTGAAGTTTAGAGTCTCTATTTTAGACGAGTAATTAAGAACATTTAATATCTTATTTTCCAACTTATGTGTGTTTTACTTTGGCCAATAAGTCAAGTTATCATTTAAGTATTTGGTGTATGAAGCTGAGTTGTACTTTACTAATATGTTGTACATGTAAAATCAACGACCATAGTGTCTTATTGTAAATTTTTCTTGCTCATTTCATCTTCTTTTTTGCATAATGTGAAAATCAAGCTCCACAAGAGCCCAGTCTATTGTACATTACGTCAATCTTCAAGACATCAATGACAACCCAGTCTGTTTTTAGCAAGGAAAGTATATCGAGTTATTTTGCCGGTGTTTCTTCTGTTGCTAGAGTTGGGACGGAAGTTCTTCAAGTTCAGGTGAGAAAGAGAAGTCAGATTATATGTCAGGGATGGAGTCGGGGCCGACCGTTCCGAGTCACAAGGCTCCCGGAAAAATTTCTTCCCATAGATTTTGTACGGGTGACTCGGTCCGAGGCCAAGGCTAAGGCTGGCAAAATCTGGCCTCGGACCGAGTCTTCATCCCTGTTATATGTAGCTTGGGGTATGTTCCATGGATATTGGAGGTTTAAAAGCTAGTGGAAGGATAAATTTGTATTTAATAATATATGATATAAAGCATTTTATGACATGAAAATTAAGAAGCAGGACGATAAGCAGAATATTATATTATTTAAAGGTCTATTAAACTTTTTATCTTGCCCTGCATAGCAGAACGAGATATACTCGTAGGCATTCATAATATTCTAGATCAAAATATCCCTATATGGATTGCCAAGGATAGATTAGGTGACATAAAATACTTTCACCATTGATTACACAATGCCAAGACATGGAAATGCCAGAATCGGGACAATCATGATTCAGATACATCCTAGCATAAGTTTCTGGCAGAAGGGCCTAACAGTTAATATTTTCTACTTTGAGAATTTTGCCTTATTTGATATTTGCACTAAAGGATCTGAAAATATTGCACTACTTTGATTTCATGTGAAAAGAGCCAATGGTTTTCAAGTTAGAGACAATTTGGTGTTAGGCCCTTCTGCTGGGAACATATGGTAGGGCCCTTCTGTGACTGGATTCACGATCACTCATATCTTGTGAAGATGTTGAACTATGATATATCCAAAGAAATGGAAAATACTTTTTCCACTCAATATACTTTTTTTTATCTGTACATGGATATAGCAGACAAAAGCAAAATCATCTTTGCAGGATGCCAAATAATATTTACCCTTTACCTGGCAAGTGCACACTGAGTTGCGCTGCATCTGCAGCACTGCACTGCATTTGTACTCATAGTGTATGGGATCAGGATGTGTTAAATTGAAAAAGTAATGTAGTATTGTGGTGTTTGTTCTTGATGTCTGATTTGAATCATAATAAAAAATATTGACTGGCTATTAGCTTTGCAAGAGATACACCATATATTGCCCTTCACGTTAGAAACACCATTGTCCTTATGTTTGACTGGGTCATATGATAATCTAGTTCATGGCAATACATGTTGTTTCCACTTCAAAGCCCAGTCAATAATTATTTTAGATATATTGAATTGTTAAATTTCAGAGGATGGATGAGGATGATGCACGCTAAACAGCCAGGTTCACCTACACCTCAGCCAAAGTGAGTCAGAACGCTGGTCTGTTGTCATCTTGATTAAGACACTGGAGTGATATTCTACCATGCGCGATGTCTGGAGGGACCAGACGGCCGGATGGCCAGTTCACGCTACTACGTGATGGCCGCATGACGTGTCCCAGACGTTTGACAGTCCCCAGAAACTGCTGAATTCTGGTAAATACTGGGCCAAGACTACTCGTCGGAGATTTGCCATTCATGTTGTTAGCTTACTGCATACAAGATGCTTACAAGATACCAAATGTGACCCGTCAGTCTGTCACCACAAAACGCACCATAATTCGGAAAAATAAATAATTGTGTTTTTCACACAGTCTTAAAGTCGAGATACTAAGCTTTAAAATGATGTATAATTTGTGTAAGATGGACAAAGCAAACCTATTTAAAATCCTGCTCACAAATACGGACTATCACTCAAGCCATTATCAGGGAAGTGGAGAAAAACAGCTGCAAAGATAGTGCTCATTCACACGAAACAGTGGGCCTCTGACAACTGTTACGTAGAAAGCTTTGTAAAACTAATCACTTTCCAAAAGGGAATTGTGGATTGGACAATCCTTTCTGGCTCTTACAATCACCATCAATGTCAAGTTCATAAAAGTAGCTTTGTGGTGACGATACCAAACATGTATTACAAGGGAACTTGACGATGTTGGAAAACAACTAATCGTATTTAGTGTTACATTATGGTTCATCTCGCAACATGAAGGTCAAATTCGGCCAAATTTTCAAACTCCCGCAAATACATGTCGAAGTTCAATTCACGAAAAATCATATTTTTGGATCGTTTCTGGTACTCAAATTTTGACAGGTGAAAGATGAGTGTATGTACTTTAAGAAAATATCAAAATCTTAGAATCAACTTTTGCAACCTAACTCAACAATTTACGCATTTACACAAAAACTTCCATTGCGACTTATTGATCGTTTTGTGGTGACAGGTCACAAATATTATTAAATGTTAAGGTTAATGCGCAGTTCTTAATTTATAATGACATTTGACATTGGACATTCACTGGATAGATGATGATGTACATGATACAATGTACGTCATTAGATTTGGTAGCTCTTTTAAGAGTTACCAAATCTCAAAAGAAATTCACATGGTGTACTCTTCCACTAAACTTCTGCTACATAAATTTAATTGTGCCTAATGTTTGATAGTCTGAAAGCCCAAGTATGGTTTTGATTGATCAGACACAATTTTCCTCAATCTTTCATGAAGTATCATGGCTTTGGTATGACACATATCAGAAAACAATAACTAACCTACTAAACATTGTCTATTGTGACACATTGTGATTTTTTAATTGCCAGAAAGCAGATATCACACCCACTTACTTACTGCCTCATGAACCAGTACTATTTTTAATCTCACTGGCCTTCGGCTGTAATCCATTTTTTCTTCATGTCTTTTTCAGATTTCCATGATTGACAACTCTCATCGAGTGATTCTGGCCGGTAACATTGACCCTGACACAATGCGACAGTACCAGGACGCCCTCGCTCAACAACTGTCGGACATCCTAGGAGCTGACGTCGTCATAGAAGATGTCACTCAGCGACAAGTCGGAGATCAGCGCGATCGGACGATCGTGGTCCTCTTCTACGCCCTCAATTCCAATAATGGCAACCCACTGCAAACCAACACCATGATACAGTGAGTGGGAATATACTTCAAGTCAATTCAATTTATTTCATCAAGCAATAAAAACAACAAAATACAAGTATATACATATCATACAATATGATTACAGGCAAAGAAACATCAAAGAACAAATTACAGAGTATATATATCGTTAAAGTGATAGGCTAACATTGTGGAGCTTCACTTAAAAAAATGTCAAACTTTGATATCTGAGCTACATAGTAGTGTTCAAATGGACAAATAAACACCCTAGAATACAAAAGTTTGGAAAGTTAGACTGCCAATGGCAAGTTATGCATGAATAAACAATTAAAACTCGGGGCGAGTTTTAATAACCTAGGTGTACACACAGTAAGTCTATGGGAGGAAATGGGCAAGTGAATCTGGTCAACTTATGATTTTCACTTTTTTAAAGCACTAAATAATCATTTTGAAATACGATTTTTTTCAGGGTTTCATTTTTAGACCTCATCAAAGACACTGGTAGCATGGGGAATCATGTGGCTCAGATTTTTTTAACTGTGGTAAATGTTAACCAATACCTTTAACATAAGGTAGCAACCAGAAAGGGTAAAAATAAGGCTGACCTTATGGGGCATCTTAAAACAACTACATTATATTAAAGTTATGGTACATACGGAAAATAACAGGAAAATGCCATACATTACACAGTTAAAACAACAAAACAAACAACAAACAAAAGAAAGCCACATAACCTGGGAATTAGATTTGTACATTGATACACGTAGTAGTTACTGTATGCATCCAGCAGATATTTGTTTTAGTTGGATTTTAAGATGTTCATAGAGGATGAATTTTGTATAATTAGTGGGAGTGAATTCCATTCAACTGGGCCGTGATAAAATATGGATTTGTGAAAATCAGTGTGTACAGATTTTTGACAAGTGGAAGTTGGCAAATAATAGTTTGACCCAAATCTGCCTGACTACAGACATATTCAAGGAGTATTAACCATTTTCCTCTGGGATTTTGCAATTCTCTTAGAATTAACACAAGGCATATTCAGTTCCCGTAGCATGTGGATTAACCCTATTTTAACTGGGCTAATTTCAGACCAGTGTTTTTACGGGGGGGGGGGGGGGTCAATTTGACCCCCCTTCAGATCTCGGCCGCCGATCGCGCGCGATCGCCGGGGACGTACGAAAATTTGCATGGCGCATAGAGCCGGATGTAGACTACACGACTGTATATAGTAAAATTTTCAAAAAATTAATTTTTTCTATTTTTTAAGTAATTAATTATGCTAATAAGTGCATGAAATTATGTTTTCGCCTATAACTCACTTACAATAGCTAGTAGAATACTTATTTTTGGTGAAAATATTCATTCTGACATTGCTCACAATTATCTACCAAAAAATTTGCCGAATTGGAATTAATTTCTTATGTATTTTATTGTTTTGTGAATTTCTTATGTATTTCTTTGTTCTTTCGACCTTTTGTTTTCTATTGTTTTTTCGATGAAATTTGTTGGGGACACTTTTGCAATCATAAACAGCATAAAATTAATTCATTTCAACCAGTAAAAGCAAAAATAATCATGCATTTATGATTTTTGGCTGAAAGCACAATTTCCATTGATTTGTACACGAAATCACGTTTTTGAGCAATTTTGGGGTTGACACGCATGTATAAAAAGTCGCGGAGCGTCGTAACGGTACGTCCGATTTTCGCGAAAATGGTCTCAAAAGATGCGCAAGACTTGAAAGTAAAAAGTCAACGAGCGACGCGATCAAAAAATTTTGCGCGGCAGCATGGTCGCGAAATTCGTCGAGGGGGGGGTCAAATTGACCCCCCCCACAGTTAATATAGGGTTAACTCTTCTAGTATTTTGAGTGATGCCAAATTCAGCAACTTTTGTGCTGTAATGCCAACTGCAAACAGCTAAATAACTTCTTACTCATGCATGAAGGAGAAAAGTGTTGTATACAAAAGGTATAGATAATGCTGGGGGAGGGGGGTTAAAAATGTGTTTTTGACAGCAATTGGTTGTAGACCTGGGAAGGAGTCGAAGAACTTCGGAAAACGTCTGGGAATATCCTGAACTAGCCAAGTTCTAGGTCCCAGCTAAGGTATGCCGCAGGCCCCCTTCTTTGTTGAGAGGGGGCTTCTCCCTTTTCGCGAAGATCAACTCCTTAGTTCCCCTCTCAAACCGCTATGCTTCATGATATAAGGTAACAACGTCTGTGATATCAAAGATGTTGTCAAAGTCCATTTATCCTGTCACTTGTCAACAGCCAGTTGCCACCAACGATCAGTTAGCCTGATAAAGCGTCCAAGTTCAGATGTGAAACTCAATAAACAGAGTAAGTCCAGTTGGCTAGTTTTCACTTTTAAATTCAGTTATGTACTATTTAGATGATTGGAAACATACATAGACATATCATCAGATTTACTTCCTTTTATTTGATCTTATCCCAACAGAGCATTACTCTCCCAGAATCAGACGGTCAATGACGCCTACTCTGATATCGTGCCTAACAGCACGGTCACCAGTATACGTGCCCCGACCTCCACCACCGGAACCCCAGTAGTCTCCTCAGGTTCAGCATCAGTGGAAGCCATTGCTCTGATATGCCTGGCTGTTGTTCTCTTCATCTGTGCTGTATTGGCCATAGCAGTGGTTATTATCTCCTGGAAAAAGTAAGGATTTTCAAATATTTTTGGGGTAATAATTTCTGAAAGGAGAAGTTTCATCAGACATTAAAGGCAGGGAATCGCATCTGCACTCCTCTCGCAGCATAACAAAACATCACTCATGTCCTTAGGGTATTTATGAAGAATATGTGAAATCTGAAGATCAATACATGTAATTGCCAAAAAATTGAAAAATGCACAAAAACCCAAGTACTGTTTAGTGTATGTTTCATGCTAGGAATTCAAATCAGTCTAATGGCTCTTTAATTTGAATAAAACTAAGTTTCTATCTCCTGTATTTTGCAAAATGTTGTTAGATGGTATTTTCTTCTATATTTCAGTGTATTTACACAATAATGATAATTTTTAGATATGCAAAAGAGATGCCTTGCCTTTATTACATACACTGAATATTTCACAGTGGTTTTATTTTTTTTAATTTTGTGACTAAACAGTCACAGAAATGTTTACTTCCTAATATACATATTGAATGAAAATGCAATAAAATTGGAGAAATAAACTCTCGGAATTTCTCTTGTTTCGAAGCAAAATGAAAACATCTGTTGGCAGTATATATGGTGTATATTGTTTTTCTATGAAGTGTTATCTCGATTGGGAACAAACTTCCCATTTTACTTCTTAATACACTAGACGTGAAATTGAGAAAGAGAAAGCAGGCCGGATGTATCTCCCTTCCATGTACAACACCTTCAACCCGTATGGAAACGGTGATGACCTCGAGATGTAAGTTACTTTTTGTCATTTAACCCTTTGAATCTCTGCTGCTCAAAAGGAAAGAAAGATTTTTTAAAAAAATTATTTTTAATACAAATATTTTAAAGTTTGTCAAATTGGATCTATGACATTTGCTCTGGCGACAATTGCTCTGACGATTATATCGTTCATTCAGATTAACCTTAACCCAATCCCTTGCCCTACCCTAATCCTAACCCTAACCCTAACCCCACTGACCAAAATCCATAAGGGAATCCAATTCATCAAGTGGGCATGAATGAATAGATCACCCCCTAGATGAATATGATGACATCACATATTTTCACCAGTGCCTAACCCTCAATTCAATTTCAATTTTTTCAATTTTTTATTTATTTCCATATTTTCACATTTTTACATATAACACATAAAACAATATGAGATACACAACGTAACAATTATGAATATTTTTAAACTTCATTCTAATTCAGTTGAGCAATTAAACGGCAATATAAATACATGAAGATGACAGAAATATTTGAATTAATACTTACGTAAAAAAAAGTAATAAGGTAATACAGATTGCATCTAGTTGCATGCACATCGACTTATATAATTAAACAAAATAATTATCAAACAAAAAGCGTGTTTATTTATCATTCGTGCTTTAAATTGATGACAAACTAAAAACAAAGTGAAAATATGGAGGAACCTAACAAAAAGTAAAACTTGTAATTTATAGGTCCCAAATGGAAAAAAAATGTCGAATTTAATATGGGACACGGTTAAAAAAAATTAGGTTAAAAATATAACAAATAATTAACTAAATATTTCTAGGAAATTGAATGGATAGCAACACAATGGAACTTAATGTGCAGTAGAGCGCTCCCACAGGCAGTCACGATGGAGGGAAAAAACACGCATACAAACAATTGATATGGTCCAATGCGCGGACGCACCACTGTTCACACTCCATCGTGACATTACGTAAGAACCCTCGACGGCCAAGGATCATGGATTGTGGCAACCATGGTAACGTAAGATGCACACTTCGTTGCACAATGTGAATAATTTATAAAACTGTATTCAAAATAAACCGGCAGACGAGCAAATGAGATGACCAGACGAAGGACCAGCTGGGTGCAAACAATTGCGCAGTCACCTTTTACACTTTAACTGCAATCACTATAAAGGTTATATTTGTTAATAAATAAAACATTTAATGAAAAAGAGGTTAAAAACAAAAACGACCCTAACCCTATTCTGAACTGGAAACCCAATGGCAACTCTAATCCTAACTCTTTGTCTTCTGAGATATTGTCACCGGAACAATTGTTGCTGGAGCAAATGTTGGATCACCATAAAATTCATTTTGCACATTAGTATAATTAAAAATTTGTAACATTTGCTTTCATACATGTACATTATGTTGTCACATGCTACAATCCGTGCAGTAATAATCTACTCTTACTTGCCACGCTACATATCAGCAATCTTCTCAACTCCTTTGCATTCAAGTTTGTTGCACATATTTCATCTGATTACTCGTGGACCATCTTTAACAGTTTCATTACATTTTGTGCACACTTTCTCTGTAACTGTTGCACACCATATTGGCAAGCAGCCAGTTTGTACATAGCTATAACACTTTTTGCAACATTATTATTATTATTATATACCTGTGTATATATTGTGATTCAAAGCAAACTCTTTCCATCTGCAGTAGATAATGAATGAATTTACATCTGTTTCAATCTGTAATTCATTGCGAAATTTGTTTTTGATAATTTCGTGACATTTCATCAGCATTTAATATTTGCTTCAAATTTCATCCTTACTGTATAATATAACTATCTTGATCTGTTTCACAATATGTGTATTTATGTGAGTGAGTGAATGTGCGTATGTATGTGGGTGTGTGTTTATGTGGTGTGTGTGTGTTGTTTGTGTGAGTCTGTGTGTATGTACTGTATATGTCTTTCTGTCTGTTTGTTATCTACTTTTGCTATCACAATCCACCGTCAGCCAAAATGGATATATTTGTCTCCTACAAGGTGATTCGAGCATCAACCAAATTTGTAAGAGATAGATGCACCCCTTTAAACATGAACATTGACAATGGAATTTTCCATGAGTGTGTATAGCATTAATTGTGATGAGTTATTCCATTTGGCTGGAGGGGGATTGTGGTTAACCAGCTGCTTTATTCTTGTATTGCTGCATGTATCTATTTAACATCTCCAGGGCTCAGTGTCCTGACAAAGCTTTCTTGCCTTCAGCGTAAGTTCTCATTTTGCAAATTTTCTCTAATATCATTGTTTTTGTTTTTTGTGTTTTAGCATGTAGAAATGTCTCCTATGTAGAATAATTTTGTCAAAATATTTAGATTTCAGAACTTGTATAAGTTGATAATCATCAGTTCTTTTATTGATAATGTACACGAACTAGCAAAATTGCTGTATTACACCTATGTAAAATGATTGAACTTGTACATTTTTAAAGGATTTCAATGAAGCATTGGTTATTCAGAACAAAAGTTGTTCATCGTTTGAGTAAAGAAGGAATATTTAATGAAGATGAGTATGATAATGATAATGATAATTCATGAGTGTTTGCCTGAAAGACTAACCCTAAAGACCAATTCATGCATAGTACATTTATCATCCTGTGGCATAGTCATGTGAAATGTGATTTTATTTGTTAAATTGATGTTGTCTCCTTCCATTTTGATTGATTTATGTACATGTATATTTCTATGTTTGTATACTTGAATGTACATGTATATGTTTATTGATATATTTACTTTATTTTATGTTACTTTTTTATTTAGTCATATTTCATCAAAGCAGCCCTTTGTAATATTTGTGTCAACATGAATATATTATTATTATACCAATTGAGTGTATAGACCTGTTCAATTAAAAAAAAAATGTTTCATGCACCATAGATGGAGGGGGGTTCCAGAGTACAACAAAAGACAGAGCAATAACCCAGGTTTACAGCTCAATTCCTGAACGAAAGAAATGCATAGATGAAGATACTCATCTTTTCTTATATGTTTGGAAGCCCCCCCCTCCCCCTCCCCCTCCCCCCCCCCAGCTATGGAGAATGAAGTGATGTCTCGTTCTGAAAACAGACCTTGTCTATTCAGTACTCTTTGTTGTCAAATCAGGTTTGTCCAATGTATAATTAATCTGTTGTTCAGAATCTAGCAGTGGTTTGCTGTGATTGTAATGTCATTCTGTTTCTGATCTAGGGTGATTCCATACTGAAAATTGTGAATTTTTAAAACTTTGATCCTGTCTATATTTCAAAAAATGAAGATATCTTTCATATCTATTTCATATATGCACAAGTAATCAATGGTTTTCATTCTCCTGTCATCTGAGATAGTGACAAAAATATTGCCCTTTGTTTGAGATGCCAAGATGGCCAGTCCAACACACAAGTATTTCCTCCTGTTTCGTAAAGAAATGATAAATTACTCTTGATGTCTGGTAACTAGTTACCTTCTGCTAGTACTATAGCATAACAGTAAATCAAATGTTTATTCCCTAATCCAATAATTTGTTTGGATAGCAAATTGAAAAACACTCTGAAGATTTTCTCATATGGAAGCACTCTCTTTCATCACGATATATCATTTACATCTTTATTCTTTATTCCACACGCAAGCAATGTCATTCTCAGTGCACATGTCATCTGCAACATTTTCCATTTTTTCTGTGCATGTTTTTATTTGAGGAACACAAATCATGAACATTGTGAGAACTACGCAGAATTTCTTTCTGAAGTAAAATTGAAGTTCAAAGAAAGAAAAAGAAATAAAGGAAATATCAAACCTAAATTGGAGAATGAGAACAAAACAGTGATATACAAGAATAACTGTAACAAAATATTACACGAAAGAGGGAGTGTACAGGGTAAATGCTTGAATTGAGGAAGAT
>JZLH01S0451402.1:20749-47995 GCA_001188425.1 Eucidaris tribuloides
GGGAACTATGCAGAATTTCTTTCTGAAGTAAAATTGAAGTTCAAAAAAAGAAAATGAAATAAAGGAAATATCAAACCTAAATTGGAGAATGAGAACAAAACAGTGGTATACAAGAATTACTGTAACAAAATATTACACAAAAGAGGGAGTGTACAGGGTAAATGCTTGAATTGAGGAAGATAGTTATAAAACCAAAGTCTATGCCACAAAACCAAACAAAGTTGACTAGAGGTAATAAGTATATATCAGTCTTTATAAAGCAACCTTTCCTGCCAATGAATTTTGATGACTCTGTGCATAAGGTGCTGGAGAAATGAATTATATATATTTTTTGTAATGTCCATCTCATAGTTCATCTGTGCTCATGTCTGTCCATCCACATTAATCACCATTGCTCAAATTTTAATCAAGTATGGACTTGATAGATATCAGGTCAAAGGGTTACAGACCCGTACACATGTCCAGGGTTGTTACCATGACAATATTCGAAGAAGGAAATGTGATTTTAAAGTTAGTTCAGTCATGTAATGTGATGAAATGATGTACTGTTAGCAGTTATAGGATTTTGCTAAGGTTGTTTTTACAACTGAATGTAAAATTTGTCAAATGGCAAAAGCATACCCATTATTTTTAAACAATCAGTTTTTTAAGAGAGAAAATTGACCCTAATTTTATATTTGTTTCCCTGTTTTCCAGCTCCAATCCCGTGTACTATGATGACCAGTCTATTCAAGCGTGAGTAGGAACCACAAAACATGAAATATGCTACATTATTTTCAAATCCTCATCCTGTTTATTTTTTCTCTCTTTCTTTCATTGATTTAGTACTCACTTTGAATTCCTAGTTACAGTTCACAAACTATTGTTATGTCAGAAAAAAAATTGAAGATAATGTATTTTTTTTTGTATATATTTGTTCTGCAGTTTATACTTCTGGCCCATGACTTGATTTACTTCATTTCATTAAGGATTAATAAATACTGACTGAATTTTTATAGTTCAAGAAATCTGGTACTAGAAAAAAAAGGTGATGTCATACAAGTATATCAAACAGTTAGTATTATCAATTATTAGTGACAGCAGCAGCATAAAAAATGTGCACATTTAAGCTTTATGGAGGAATTAATTTACTGTAATTTCTCTAAACTGACCATGATTTGTGTGTCTGTCATTAATGAAGTTTCAAACGCCGTGGACGAGGCAAAAAATCAAAGAAAAGGTCAGTTAAAACATCAAGTTTGGGTTGTGGCAATTACATTTATGTCTCCTGGCTGAAAAATAAATTGTAAAAAGTTCTTAAACCCTGGGGCACCTTTTTTCCTGCATGTGCAAATGCAAGTTACGGAAAAATTAAAGTGAATGGTAACATCATCAAATAATTTGAAATATACTTTAGACATCTGAATTAAAAACAGTAAGTAAAGTGCTTGTTTTTCAACAAATTTGTATCGGCTTATGAAAAAAAAATTATTCCATCCAATGTCTCAACTACAACTTGCTTGTTAGTTATGTACATGTATTTGCTCCTTTTGTCAAATCTAATTTCTGCAAGGGCCCAGTGTTTTAAATGTAATTAATTCAACTTGTTCAATCAATGTTTAAAAGCAAAAACTGAACCCTTTTGTCCTTTACTTTGGAGGTTGCATTTCTTATCCCTTTTACTTCAAAAAAAAAAGCTTGGAATGTTTTTTAGATTTTTTTCTGCTAAAGAACTTTTTGATATGTATGTTGGTTGGCTTGGTGACAGTCATATTTTAACATGGAAGGACTTCATGAATAAATTTGATGTATTTTATGAATTATTTTTTTATACAGTTGTTACAATGACTTGAACAATAAATTCCAGTTGAAAGTTATTTCAAATATTGCTTAACGTTGCTGCAAATATACCTAAACTTCTTTTACTTATCATAGTGATATATGTGGTAACATCACTATCGCAGGGTAATGAAAAATGTTAGTGAATTAATTGGTTTACACAGTAGTCGTTAAGATTTTTTTTCATGACTGCATTTCAGGGATAGAGCAACATCGATCTGGCGCTGCTCAGTGGCTGCCGGGCCCACGATCAATTGGGCAAAATGAATTTTCGGAATTTTCAGAAGATTTCTATTTGTAATGTCTGTCTATTTCGAATAAAATATGGATTATTAGTATTATTATTATTATTATTAGAAAATTAGAAATGTTTGGTGGTCAACTTTCTAACGTTGCCTCTTCTAAGCTTCGCTTGTATTCCTTGCAGCTTCTTCAGGCTTTAATGACTTGTGTTGTTGCATGCTATCAAATCTTAGTCTGCCTACCATTTTGAATAGTTACATGTTGCCTCCGCTGATATTGCTTAGAACAATTCAACATTCTGGTCTGAGTCTGCCATCTGTACATTGCACAAAGTTTTAAGACAAATGTTGAAAAACAAGTAATGCTTTATTCAAATAACAGTTGGGTTTTTTTTTTTGGAAATGTAAATGTAATAATATGTAAAATCATGTAAAGTGTAAGTGTGCACTTTGGAAATATATTCAATAGTAGATAGGTGGTAATTATAATTGGGCCCTGTTAGCAGTAAATTTAGTGAAGAAATTTGAAGAAAAAAAATGAAATGAGATATTCAGCTGTATTGTGTCCCACTAAAATCAAATTTTGAAGAAAAGAAAAGCATTGTGATTCGTATGATGAGATTCATGAAATTAAGATAAAATTACCTAAATTTAAAAACTTGGTGACAAAATCTTTAAATGAATAAATAAAATAAATAAATATGGCTAAAGTGATTATATATCATAACTTTGATGCAACAACCACATAGTTTGGTTACAAATATTTACATTCACATCTACATTAATCTACATCAATTTTACTCCATGAATCTTTATGTTGTGCATATATCTATCCCTTATATTTTTCATTAATTTTGTAATTTCTCATTTATGTAAATATTCCCTGGTCACATGCCTCTTATGATTTTTGTGTTTTTAAATTTTCTCTTGTTTCTTTTGTCCTTATATCTTATTTACAGGGGAGATGAGATCTTTCCGAAGTAAGTATTTAGGTAGTATTTTTCCTCCTCCTCCTCCTCTTCCTTCTTCTTTTTTCTTTTCTTCTTCTGCTCCTTTTTCTTCCTCCTCCTCCTCCTGCTCCTCCTCCTCCTGCTCCTCCTGCTTCTCCTCCACCTTTTCCTCCCCGTCCTCCTCCTTCTTCTGCTTTTCTATCTTCCTGTTCCTCTTCATCTTCCCCCTCTCCTTCATCTTTTTCTTCTTCAACATCAAGATTGTGTTCTTGATTCTCACTCCTTAAAATAAATTTATCAGCTTAAAAATCATAGTGTAAAGACTGACATAAGTATTCACATCCTACATAAGCCTTGCAGCTACAAAATTCCTTCTCATTAAATTAAGCCCTGTTAAAATTCAATATTTAAGAAGCACCATACAATGTTTTTTGGGAATATTAAATGCCAGATTTGGTTCATATATCATCTTGTGAAAACTATATACATGTACACTGTGTACCTGCTAATACATGTAGCTATATTATGAAACTTTATATACTAGCCCAAAGGTGGTAAACCCTACATGTATGTTTCTGTTATTTTTCATTTGTAGTGGAACACCAAACTTTTTGGATCAACCGGGAGAAACACAGGTAAGCCAAGCTTGAATTTGCTTTAGTGCCAATAGTACCTCCAATAATATGCTAAATAATTGTTGAGTTGCCTCTGAGATTCTGTAATTTTCAAAGAGTTGATACATAGTACATCTGCTTCCAGTAGGCAACTGATTATATACACACATTCTAGCAGCAAGCTTCAGTTGATCAGTGACAGTAATGCCAATGAGTTCCTGCCAGTAACAGCTGTGTTTACACTACAATTTTTATGCCTCCGCAACGAAGTTGCCGAGGCATCATGTTTTCGGGTTGTCCGTACCGTGCGTCTGTCCGTCCGTCCGTTACCGGATCTCGTTACCGCGATAACTTGAGAACCCCCGATCGGATTTTGATGTAACTAGGACCAAGTATGTACTATGAGTCCACCAATTGAACTGATTAGATTTTGGAGCTGAAAGGTCAAAGGTCAAAGGTCACCGGGCCTTAAATATGTCTGATTTGGCTCGTTACCGCGATAACTTGACAGCGGCTGGTCAGATTGTCATGTAATTTGGTGAAGTATGTATTATGAGGCACCAATGAACTGATTAGATTTTGGGGCTGAAAGGTCAAAGGTCAAAGGTCACCGGGCCTTAAATATGTCTGATTTGGGCTCGTTACCGGCATAACTTGAGAGCGGCTGGTCGGATTGTCATGTAACTTTGGTGAAGTATGTATAATGAGGCACCAATGAACTGATTAGATTTTGGGGCTGAAAGGTCAAAGGTCAAAGGTCACCGGGCCTTAAATATGTCTGATTTGGGCTCGTTAACAGCGATAACTTGAGAGCGGCTCGTCGATTGTGATGAAACTGGGTGAAGTATTTATTATAAGGCACCAATAAACTGATTAGATTTTGGAGCTGAAAGGTCAAAGGTCACCGAGCCTAAAATATGTCTGATTTGGGCTCGTTACCATGATAACTTGAGAACGGCCTGTCAGATTTTTATGTTATTTGGGTGAAGTATTATTATGAGGCACACATAAACTGATTAGATTTTGGAGGCTCAAAGGTCATTGGGCCTTAAATATGTCTGAATTTGGGCTCATGACTGTGATAACTTGATATGACTTTTCCGATTTTGATGTAACTTGGAGAAGTATCTTGTATAAGGCACCAATTTACTGATTCGATTTTGGAGTTGAAAGGTCAGAGGTCAAAGGTCACATGGCCTCCTGTCCGAATAAAGTCATTGTCGCGATAATTTTAGAACTGCTTGAATGGAATTTTACTGTAACTTGGTCAAGGGTCACATGGGCTTATGCTTATTCATCTAATTGGTCTTGCTACCATGGTAACTTGACGCTTTTCAAATTACATCAGTTGGATGGGACTGCGGACTGCGGAGGCATACCCATTGACTGCGCGCAGTCGAACTGCTCTAGTATTTCTTTTCATTGAGTCACAAATACTTGGTTTTGTTTTGCTGTTCTGTTGGATGAAAATTATTCTCTGAACTTAGGTATTGTGCAATTATACATACATGAGACAATGTCAATCTTCAAACATTGGCATTAATTTCTTTGTCTGTGCATATATCGACTTACTGTACATTGTACAAAGTACATTATCTGTTTGTTTTTTTTAAAGTATACCACTTATGCTGGCTTGAATTTCCTGATAATAGTTGACTTTTTAAAGCTTCGAAATTATTTCACAGTGATGTTATAATTTGTATCTGTCTCTATCCTACCTCTACCCCAACCCACACCTACCTCATCCCCACCCTTACACCTACCTCATCCCCACCCTTACACCTACCTCATCCCCACCCTTACACCTACCTCATCCCCACCCTTACACCTACCTCATCCCCACCCTCACACCTACCTCATCCCCACCCTTACACCTACCTCATCCCCACCCTTACACCTACCTCATCCCCACCCTTACACCTACCTCATCCCCACCCTCACACCTACCTCATCCCCACCCTCACACCTACCTCATCCCCACCCTCACACCTACCTCATCCCACCCTCACACCTACCTCATCCCCACCCTCAGGAGAGAACCCTGGAGTTTGGTCCAGAAGATGAGGAAGTGACAGCGGTAGCTAACAGCATACTAGCAGGGACCAGTACAATGCCAGAAGACCAGCTCATGAGGTAAGTAGTGGATAGTAGTAGCAGTAGTAGAAGTAGTAAATAGCAGTCGTAGTGATGATAACAGTAGTTTAGTTGTAGCAGTCGTAGTGATAATCGTAATCGTAATCGTAATCATAATAATAACTAGTAATAGTAGTAATAGGAATAATGATAATAACTAGTAATAGTAGTAGTAGGAATAATAATAATAACTAGTAATAATAGTAGTAGTAGTAGTTTAGTAGTAGTAGTCGTCGTGATAATGATAGTTGTAATAAGAAGAATAAAAACAATAAGAACACTAATACCAATTAAATGATAATAATGATAATTATGCTGATGATGTTAATAATAATAGTAATAATGATGATAACAATAATAAGACATGTAATAATAATTGCAATATATAAAGGCATTCATAAGTAACATTTCTAAGTACTGCACAACTGCAGTAACAAATATAATATGATTGATTTATAATTACAAATTCAGTAAAATTAAAGCAAACATATAATTTATGATCATATTGAACTATATTCTGATATATAGGACAAACGAATCATTATGACATCATCTAAAAAAAAGTGTCTTAAAAGTTGTTGTTTTTTCTATCAAAATTTTCTAGAGGAGCATCTGCCACCTTGCCAGGAAGTGTGGACTCCCCTACCTACAGCAACAAGGCAACACTGCCCTCTAATGACCTCAATGCACCGACAAACCAATCCCCCTCCTCCTTCTACTACCCCGGGTCAGGGGCCTACACCAACGAGGCACTATCAATGGACGATGACCCTGATCTCAAGAAGGACCCATCGTTACCGCCGTATGGGGCAACAAACAACTCGCTACTGGTAAATGATGAGGTATGGTGGTGGGGTAGTTATAGCTACAGTACAATTACAAGCAACAACAACACATTTTCTTATTTGTTTAAGACCTGTTAACAGGCCCGTAGGAGCAATTTTATTTTCTAATCAAAGAGGTACTGAGTTGCCTCAGCTGAATCTGGCCCATGTCTTATGATGCAATTCAGTTTGAAGAGCAAATGTTCCCAATTGCAAAGTTCAATTAACATGGACACTTTTGAAAAACGGTGAAAATATGATTTCTATTTCTAATGGTGTGACAAATTTTGAATTTAAAATCAACCCATAAATGTTAATAAAAAAATATTAATACTCTGACAACATCAGTTTCATATTACTCTGAATTTGTTTTTATTTTGTCATTTAACAGACTGATAGTTTTCCAACTTTATTTTACTTTTCATTTTCATTTAAAATATAGACAGGAATATACACTTTCGACTCATTAAAAGTTGGGGTTAAAAGGGTGATTTTTGCTTTCTTTGTTATACCCAAAGTTTGTTCTCTTTGGAAAGTGGTATTGGTCTCAATTTAATATTGTTAACTATTGCTAAATAAATGTGGTAGATTTTTGTCAACTGACTCATTCTAGATATGTACTTGTGAAGAAATGTTTTCTTCCTTTGAATTTCAATACTTGTTTTCAATTTCTTGGCTGTCTTATTAACTTTTTGACATATTGTTTTCTTATTTTTAAGTTAATATAAGCTTTCCACTGAAACTTTTAGCATTTGTTGCAATGTGTTTTCTTAGATTGCACTTTGGTTAATTCTATGACACACTTTGTAATTTCTCTGAAGACCTATATTCCATATCTTGTAACATTATTGTTCTTTATTGTGTGTTGATTTGTTTTGTGTGTATGTCATGTCTGAGTTCAATTATTGTTCAAATTAAATGCAACCACCTGATAAAATGATCATTGCATTTCATAATACAAGGAAAGATGATGTTCAAATTATGTCAAATTACAAATTTGCTGCATTTTCCATAAAACAGCCATACCGGAAACGTCATAGTTTATTACGCAATCCATTTGGTAAAGTATACCATCGCATTCGGAAGGCAAGTTACCACAGTCAATCAAACTGTTCCAAATTTCTGAAAGAGATACATGCGTCTTGTTCTATTGTGTCATTTTTATCTCAATTCCATTCCAAACATTTCTTATCAAAGCATGTAATCATTATGAGTATCATGCTACAACATGAATATTTTACTCATCATGAATTCATATTTTAATCATATTTTGCTTGTCATTAGTGATACCAAAATTCTGAGGTGTTCAATCATGTGCCCTTCCATCTTCAAAATCTGGATACTTTTTTTCCCCTCAAGTCTGGAGTTATCTGTTTCATATATATCATGTTCTGCTTCCGGTAATTATTAACTTTCACTGTGACTTGGACAAAGGTGTTTTCATTGATGTATATCAATGCTAAGATCGGTGCAGGTTGATGCTGTATATTGTGGTGCCAATACATGTATATAAATGCAACATTCATTTTCATTCATCTGGTTGCTTGGAAACAAGAACTCAATTAGTCAATTACTGTTGATGTTTACTAACAACTTCTGAAAAGATAGGGAAGGGGGAATTGAACTCCTTGATGAGGGTGTGGGTTTATCCCGCAAATGGGAGGGACTTTTCCCAAAATCATAAATTCATCCCTTAAAAATCACCTTTTTTCAGTATATCAATATGACTTTCTATCATTATTTGTGTCATTATTATTACGTACAATTAACATATGAGGGACGTCATGTTTGTGTTTTTGTATTCAGTTAATGTTTTCAGTGCATTACCCCTAATAAATGTGGGGGACAAATGATATGATGTCCCTGTCACTATTGAAAATAGTGGGGGGGGGGGGAGGGAATGTGTCCCCTATTGACGCCCATGATATTTATCGTAAAATAAACAGTGTTCATAGATACCCAGAGAAGAATACGCAATGCATTTCTGTGTGACAGCTGAACTAGCTGATAGTAGCTTGTTATAATTGACAATTTGTACAGTGTATTGCTCTAAAGATTTTGGATTGGTCCCGGGGGGGGGGGGGGGGGGGCCAGTGTCTATACAGGTGTACACCTATGCGTGTGTGATGAAAATCGATTCTCAGCAACTACCCTAGACAAGTATTAAAGTTTGAAAAGAATACCCTAAACAAGTATTCAAGTTTGAAAAGATACCCTTTTGAAGTTTACCATCTGTTAAAAGTATACCCTTTTTTCCGGATTTTGGCAATTTTGATACCCTTTTTGATGTATGCGAGTACATCGTCCGACCGTGAAAAACAACCCTTTTTACGTGTTTTTTCACACGCGCATGGTGTACTCGTTATAATGGAACTGGCCCCCATTTCAGAAAAAATAAGCTTAATTTGATGACAATATCAGATCAACAAATATTCATATTTAAGAACTAAATTTTGGAACAATTAGCTTCCACAATTATAGGTAAAATGTGTTTTCATTATATGCATTTAATAAAAGTGAAGTACATTTTTATGATTGTTACTGCAGTATTTGTGATGAGAAATATAAAAAAGCTAAATAGGCATATACTTATGAGGCCTACAGGCAGACACACATGTATTCATTTCTGTCTTCTTCTCTGGGTATCTTTGGTAAAGCTTCCTGTCACATTTTGTACCATCTTTGCTGTGATTTGAAAGTATAATCTCATTTTCACTTCTTTCCATTTTTACCCTACACCCCTGTTATCCATCCATTTCCTACCATCCTCCTGACATTTTCTGCCAAAATCTTAACCATTTCTTTTCAAATAATCATTTCCTTCTTCAATCTTCACATTATTATTTTCATCTTCATTTATATTTTCTTGTTATTATTTCATTTTACATATTTATCAACCCTTTTCATGATATCTGTGTCATTAATCCTTCTGCCTCTCCTGTGTTGCTCTCATTTTTAACCCGCCTGTTTGACTATCTATTATTTTTTTATTATGATCTCCACCCTCATTCTGCTTTGATTTTGCACATCTCTCCTTTCCCTCCACCTCCAACTATTGTCACTTCTATACAATGTGACCTCACCCCGACCTTTGACCTTTGACCTGTTGCTGTGGTTCCTTCACGCTTTGACACCAGGTCATCTGATATGTACACCATCTTGTTCTGCTGCCATTCCTCTGCTGTCGTAAGTTTCCGCAAGAAATCATCTCCACTTTGTTCATCAACGTTTCCATCTTAAAATCTGGACATAAAATAGTTTGTCATTTGTGGCCACCAGAAGGACATTAACACTGTAGAATTTTTGTAGCATTCACGTTCTTCTGGCAGACACTTGACTAGTTACGGCATCTAGGTAGGGCATACAGGAAATTGATTCATTTTCACTGCGGTGATGCAGATTGAAGGGGGAAAAAATGCCATTCATTCATCCCCCCTTGATGAATTGCATTGGATTCTCTCATGTATTTTTGCAAGTGATCTAGAAATTGTTTCATTTTCACTGTTGTGATGAAGATTGAGGGTGAAGAAAATGCCAAAAATATGAGCTTCTTTACAATTTGAGTCAAATAAAATATTACAAATCAAAACAAGTCACGTCATCTAGAAAATGTTTCATTTTCACTGCAGTGATAAAGATTGAAGGTAAAGCAAGTGCTAAAAATGAATAAATTATGCTTTACAAAGTTTACAGAAATTTGAATCAGTTAAGATATTACAAGTTGAAACAAGTCAGGTCATCTAGAAAATGTTTCATATATAGACTTAAGTGATGGGGATTGAAGGGAGAAAAATAAGAGCTTCAACAATTTGAGTAAAATAAAATGTTGCAAGTTAAAACAAGTTAAATCATCTTTGAAATGTTTCATTTTCCACTGAAGTGATATTGTTTTAAGCATTGATTGTAAAACAACAATTTTGAACATTACCACTTTGTTCAACACCCTGTCAAACTTAAAAATCTTAACATTAAAAGCAATGGTATTGAGAAAATGTGTCATTTTCATTGCAGGTATGTTGATTCAAGCAATGATTTCAAAGTATGGTAAAAAAATTGTCGAAAATTTGTGATTCTCAATGATTTGAATCACTTGTGTTACAAAACCGAGAAAATAAAATGTACTGTACATTCATGTACTTTCATTATACATTCAGCTTGTGAATGAAATGATATCTTCCAAAGGAATTCCACCTTGGAGTAGAAGAAATTGATTTTATGAGTCCACTTTCAAATTGTGTAAGTCAATCCAATGGGATTAAGGAAAATTTTGACTCAGCAAACTCACGGGGATCAAAAATAAAGGGGGGGGGGGATACTTGAATCTTTAAAACTACAAATTAGGCAATACTCTACTTTCGCAACTTTGACTAAGGCAAAGTTACATGTATATGTCTGCACTTAGGTGGAAATGTCCAGATTGTCAAGTATAAGGAACTATAGAGGGTAAAGGAGAAATTTCTAATTCGTTCTTCACTTTACAATTCTTGATGAAAATCTCATCAAAATCTCTTCTGATCTGAAGATAAAGTCTGTTATAATAAGATCTAATTTCTTGACATTTCATCTCTTGTCAATTATGACACATCTTAATCTTTTCTACATGAATGCACATTTTAAATTCCAATCTGTGATTATGCTCAGCTTGAAGCCCAAGTTTAGTTTTGGGAATTTTTTTGTTATTTGAAAGCTTTATGCCCCAAAGTCATAACCCTGCAATAATAGATTCTAAATGTCTTAAGTTTTTTTTTAATTAGTTAATGTAAAATCTCGGGGTTACCCCAAGATTTTCGACTATATTTTACATTATAGCATTCAAAGGGTTAAAAAGGCTTTAAGGTTGCATGTGTTATACCTCATCTGAAAGAACAGACTCTGCTCTTTCAGATGAGGTATAACTCATACAACCTTTTTTGTCTTTAGTTTTTTTTTTAATCAATTAATGAAAAATCTTGGGGGGGGGGGACCCCGAGATTTTCGGCTATATTTTACATTATAGCATCCAAAGGATTAAAAAGGTTATATGAGCTATACCTCATCTGAAAGAGCAGAGTCTGCTCTTTCAGATGTGGTATAACACGTGTAACCTTAAAGCCTTTTTTAACCCTTTGGATGCTGTATAATATATTAAATATAGTCAAAAATTCTCGGGCGTCCCCCCCCCTCCTCCCGCCCCGTTCCCCCCTCCCCCCCCTCCCCCGCCCCCTCCCCGAGATTTTTCATTAACTAATTTAAAAAAACTAAAGACATTCAGAATCTATTATTGCACGGTTATGACTTTGGGCATAAAGCTTTCAAATAACAAAAAAAATCCCAAAAACTAAACTTGGGCTTTTGAAATGTTTCTTCAATCAATATAAATTGGTTAATCTTTTGACACTTCATAACTTCACATTGGTGTATTATTTATGATCATGTTACTGTATTTGTATCAAATTGTTCAAACTATCTGTCAAAGTTTTCTTACTAGAATACATGATGTGGCAATTCCTAAGTGCTCACTGTTTCTGTACAACATTTCTATTAATTCCTTATTTCAGTTTGTTAATAGTTTTCTCCTTTATATCAGGAACTTTTCTATTCTCGAACTATGAATTAATTTTTCATCAGTTTCCATTCATTAACTGTTTCAACTACAATATCAGAAGTAATTATTTGTACTGAAAAACAACAAAAAAAGAGACCAATGCATAATTTATCAATGATCTTCACAGCTGGGATTAATAGTGGTATGATTTCTGAGAATTGTCAATTTCAATTTTGTAACATGCAATGTTTGAAGACATCATCAAATACCTGTACCAATCATTCCTACTTTGTCAGAGTCTATATCTTTCCGAAAGTTATTTACATTTACTTCTTTTCTAGGTGGGAGAGATGTGGGACAATGGATATAAATAATCTCCTTAGAGAAAAAGTGCATGGCATGGTATAAAAAAGTGTAAAAATAAAATATTTATGGTATATTTTAGGTTGTATATTTATAGAAACCATTATAGAAATAATAATAATAAATAACATAACCCACTTAATACTGTCATTTTCTAAGCACTGTGAAAGTAAAGTTCCAAAGAATTAATACTCTAGTCAGGTTAAATTTAGACATAACATAACATTCTTGTGATATTAAGGTAGCACTAAATATATTATATTAAATGATACATCTGCTATATGAAGTCAAATAACACACACGTCTGGTATATATTTCCTTTTGTGCCAGGATCCAGGCCTTATACCCTTCTCCTGAAACGCCCTCTACCCCCAACCATCCCACTCCAAGTCTACCTCTCCCATGGGGACCTTTGACCCCACAAGCCGTACGCCAGTCATCTGGCTGACAACGTGTCCGACAACGTTCACTTGGTGAATGTGAACCCATCCCGATCGCGACCTGGCTCCGCTGATAGCGGTCATCCAACACCCAACAGGGATAGCAAGAAGTCGTCCCCACTCCCGCGTCCCAAGGGCCCCCCTCCCGCCGTTCCAGTTCGCTCGGAGTCTTTGAGGACAAAACGACCGCAGAGCGATGAAGACAATGCAAACGAAAAGATCATCAATACACCATCGCCAACTGCACCCGTTTACGAAGCGTCGTCCACCACCAATACCGTTTCCGTGGCAAGCACGCCCCCCAACCCCAAACGAGCGGCCCCGAGCTACACCAGCTACGATGTCAACCCTGAAGAAATTGACATCTCAGACGTGAAGGCAGATCCAAACGAACCAGTCGAGAGACATTGGGAAGTTAGCGATGTACTTACAACTTTTCTATGATTAATTGGACAAGTATTTAACTACCTGGAGATAAAACATTGATCCAATAATTTTTCAACCATTCTTGAATGATGAGTAAAGTTATGTATGAATATTTAACTCCTAGAGATGAAAGTTTGATGCGATAATTTTTCAACCATTCTTGATTAATGAATAAATCTATGAGTGAAGTATTTAACTCATAGAGATGAAGCTTTGATGCGATAATTTTTGAACCATTCTTGATTAAAGAGTAATTAAAGAATAAAGTTATCAATGTATGTGAGGTATGTTGACAAAAAAATGAGAAATTGAGGAAGTTTTCTACATTTATTTCTAAAACCATTGCCTTCTATAATTAAACTCGATCTGTATTACACTTATCATTGAAATGTAATTACACCTATGTAAGAAAATTTAAACTGTGTCCATTTAGCACCATATTATTCAGTAAGCATCTTAATGTGCAATCAAGAATACTTTTTGTTCCTTTCCTTCATTTGAGGTATTTAAGCAGTAAAATGTAATTGTGAAAAATAATGTAAATTTAGTGGATCACCCATGTATTGCCTTGTGTAAATGCCATTTGAATTAATGTTTTAAAATTGCTTGTACTTATGATTTTAGTGTTAACTGGTGTAACTCATTTCCATTTCCTTTGTTTTCAAATCTGTTTAGATGTATACACACAGACACAGAAACACAAAGACACACACACACACACACACACACACAAATATACTCACACTCATAGAGATATACACACCTGCACACGCATGCAAATACACACATGCACACACACTTGATCACATGCACATTCAAACATTTACACACAGAAAAACATTCATACATATACAGAAAACATGCATACATAGACATTCATAGACACACTTACCAACATGCACACGCACATTTTGACACTCATTGATGCCTTAACTTGCCATCTGTATCAAGGTAGTCCATTCACCAAATGTTACTCTTAATATTTGGAATAGTTGATTGGTCACTTTGCTAAATAGTACTCATAGAAAGATTGGGATACAAAAAGTATAATCAGCAAACTCGACCTGGAAGAGTTTTACTCAGTACACTGCATAGCATTCTTCCCTTTGTTTCTATTTACTTTTGGGGTAGTGCAATATTTGTAATCCATTAAACTAATTTTTCAATAAAACCCATATTCTCTGTAGACCCCAGCCCAAGATATGTCATTCTTAGTCTTCAATGGGGTTAATAGGTTCATATATGTGATGTCATTGATGTGATTTGTACTTGTGTTTCCTATTTCTGTAATGCCTGTCTTTCAGTGTTTAATTAAAACAACCAAAGGACTCCTCTCACAGTCGACTTGCCTTATGCAGTTCTTCTTGCACTTGTACATACGTGTATATATTTCTTCTATTTATGGAACATACTGAGCTCTATATATATACTGGAAATCTGATGTATTATTATGCTTGCTCTGCTTATATTTTTAAAGGTAAATATGACATTCGTTGCTAAATTGGTGAAATGGCAAATGACAAAAAATATTGATAAAAATAATGCGTAGTGTTATAAATGTAGGCATACAAATGAGATTTTATAGGTCTTTACCTCTCGGTTTCTACAGATTAATATTTTATATTTATATATTAGTGGTTGGTCATGTAGATCTCAACAATTTAGATTAAAATCATGCATTTCTTATTAATGTGATATGCCTAAAAAAAATATAATCTTTCACATATTTGCCACACACTGATGCATAATTTGTTCCTTTATATTTATGTGTCATGTATATCAAATGATGGTCTGTTCTTTAAAAGAATGTTCCTTTTGTGCATTTTACCTTATTGATGTTAAATTAATTAACTCATACAAATATATATTGGCCTCACAAGATTATAATTCTTCAAATGTTGTGTAAGGGGGAGTTGTGAGGTTACAACTGTCACAAAAATGTATATATACAGTGTGTATCAAAAAAAAGTAGACACTTAGAAAAACAATTATTACACACAAATTTTGTGATCTTGAGATTATTTTTTGATATGAATATTTTACCTTGAATCTAAGCTATCTGATGAGACTGTTGGTATTGACAGTATTTCACGCATGAGTGAGCACAACCCACTTTTATCCAATCGGCCAAAAATGCATTTGCGCACAGAATTGTGTTCAATGTTTAATGCCTCACAGACTGGTGCTGCAGAAACTCTTAACTGATCGGCACAAGTATTGAATTCTCAGCATGCTCAGAGAAGAGCTAATATGAAGTCTGTGACAAGAAGGACAAAAATGAAGCAATGATTCAGATACACCCTCCTAAAAAAGAAGAAAGTATCATTTGTTTTGTCAATTCACAATTCATCTCGTAAACATGACATTCCCTTCTTTTTTAGTAGGGTGTATCTGAATCATTGCTTCATGCTTCATTTTTGTCTTTCTTGTCACAAAATTGATATAAGCTCCTCTGTGAGCATGCTGAGGATTCAATACTTGTGCACATCAGTTAATATCTTCTGCAGCATCGGTCTGCAAGGCTTGAAACATTGACTATAAGAACACAATTCTGTGCGCAAATGCATTTTTGACCGATTGGACAAAAGTGGGCTGTGCTCACTCATGGGTGAAATACTTTGAATACCAACAGTGTCATCAGATAGCTATAGATCCAAGGTAAAATATTGATATAAAAAAATAATCTCAAAATCATAATTTTTTTTGAATAATATTTTTACTAGTGTCTACTTTTTTTTTATACACACTGTATATTAATTATAATGTATACTTATTGCAGTATCATCATCACAGATTGAATGGATACTGGTTTTGTCAAAATTTTTGTCAAAATTTTCAGTGTTTATTACGAATGTGACATTGTCCCTACACATGAGCACCAGCTGTGCCTTTACACATACATATACCAAATAACTATTAAAAATAGAGTTTGGGATTTGCACACCAGAAAGCGGCAAAATGAATGAAATCAGCTCAAATCGTTCACGACGTAAAGATTACTAAATAAACCCCTGTCATGGAACCTTTCGGTAGAATACATAGTTTTGTTGAATATCTGGACGGTTAAATTTTAAAATTTGCAAAGTGACGAGCACGTTCCGTTGGTTCCAAAATTGTCTGATCAGCCGCTAGCCGAAGGTCACGCAGAATTCAGCCGTTAAAACCATATAGCAGTGTACGTAGTCGCCCACTTCCCGTCAGCTGGTCATGCTTACCGTGTTTTACAATTTGAGCAAAATTCAAACTCACGGAAAAAACAATAATCTAGTAGCATATCGTCGTTAGTTTTTCTCATAAAACAATATTAGCTTGTGACGTATGTCTCTCAAACTTTCAACCCACCATTTGTAAGTACTCTACTACCGTTTGGTAGTCATAATAAGGGAAGTGATGGACTTGCAAATCCTGGAATCTATCTTTAAAGACATCTTTTTCTGCTTCAGGTATAATTGTCATAAACATGTATCCATTTCTATAAATGAAGTTCGCACATACAAAAATAAGAATGAGAGGTTTTTTTTCAGCTTCATACAAAAGTTTTTTGAACATGGTATATTATAATACTCAGAACATCTCATATTCATGATGGTTTGAATGGCATCTTCAAAATAATGGCAATTTCTGGCCAAAAGTATAGATTTCCACTGTGATGTCTGAAGTGGATTGGTAAATTCATCAAAGATAGATCATAGAAAAAAATTGAGTTATAAGGTCAACAGTTGTATGCGCTTTGATATATGTTTGGTATGAAAAGCACTATATAAATAGAAGTTATCATTATTATTATTATACTTTGACCAAAAGGAACAAGTTGCTGATATATGAAATATAACCCAATGACATTTAACCCGTTGGAGATGATTTGATTTAATTAAAACATTTTCCATAGACTCCAACACAAGTTAACTTGTACTTGACTACAAATTCAAATTCACATTCAAATTCAAATTTTATTTACAAGATGACAAATGATAAAAAGTCGCATGGTGAGGGACGGTAACATGGTAAAAGTACTTTATTTTTGTTTGTTGTGTTTTATTACCAATGGTATGAATGATCATTACTATCATGCAGCCTCACCTAAAGTGTCAGTATTGCCACCAATAAGTCGATTTTTTTTTCAAATCTCATACTAAAAAGTACTTTATACTACAGATACTGACAGAAATATGTCATACAGATTGATAAAAATTTGAAGTCAATCATGTTTTAGTTATTGGGATTAATGAGAGGTTAATACATAAGATGAATTGATAATTATGTTGTACTCATACACAACAATAATGTATGTGTATTTTTGTTTGTATTCAAATGAGTTGTTACAGTATTTCATGTTTTATTTGTAGTGTCTTTTCGTTGTGTGTTGCCGTTTTATTTTAATAGCAGTATATGAGTTTGCGAAAATTGTGTTTGTAGCGTGTCAGAATTGCTAGTTTTAGTATTACATTTAATGTAAAATGTATGAATGTATTTTTTGAATGCTGAAAAATAGCCACAATATAAAACATTTGGACAGGGTAATATAGAGACAATACAGTGCAATTTTCATTAAAATCCAACCAAAAATGTGATTGTGTGATTTTGTTGTTTTTGTTTTGTGTGTACAACTGCACATGGGGACAGTTACCTTGTAGAACCCCTCATACAACACAACAGGGATAAACATGCCTTAATCACAGAAACTAGTTTGTGTCATGTGTGTGTTTGTGTGTATGTGTGGATGTTTGTTTTTGCATGTGTGTTGTGAGTGTCCATGTGCATAATTATGTGTTTGCATATGTGCGTATGTGTGTCCGTTCGTAGTTAAAATTCTGCAGACCATTGTCGTAGAGATCTTAAACAATCAGCATTGTCATTAGGAAACAATAGAGTTTTTTTATTTATTATAACATTATGAAAATAATTTCCCTCTCCAGTCCAACCAAAGGTGTCTCCATCATTTTCTTTAGGGCTGAAGGGTCGATATTTTCAAATAGTGGCTTCGAACATCCTTTAAGGATTAATGGCTTCTTGTAACTTCATCTCTCATATCTTGGGTATTCGCAGTTATTGTCCATAGCAATTGTAGGTACAAAGGTTTCATGTTGTGAAGGTGAGATAAGGTGAGAAGGGTAGAAGTTGAGAGGGGGAGAAGATAGGAGGTGGGGAGAGTGGGAGAGGGGATGATACTACTACTACTGTTATACTTGTAATAATAATGATAATACCTAATGTAAAATAGTATAGAATACTGCTTATTTGACAGATAAATGTCCCTGAAACCGTGGGGGGGGGGGGGCTGATTATAGGCCTACATGTTATTCCCCAATTTGTGAGCCGACAGATGAATACAATTGATGCTAACAGCGGAGCTCCGATGTGTACAGTAGGCGTGAAGAATCTGAAGGATTCTAATAATGTTAGAATTAATTCCGAGGTTCAGTATAATAACAATGACTTCGGAGTTAACCCCGAGCTCACTTGTAGACGACGGTTGGGATATTAGAGGAATTTTAATCATCTCGGAGTTATCCCATCTCGGGGTTTGCTTCAAGCCACTAGCCGAGCAAAACGTAACAATAACCATCCATACAGTCTTCCACTACACCAATAGTTGCTCTCAAATCCCGGGGGGGGGGGGGGTACTTGCCTAGTAAGGTAAATAGGAGTGTGCCGCTGTAATACGTGACTTTTTCGCAAAAAATCCTTAAACATGGGTATGGTTTCTGGGGAAAAAATCCATAAACATGGGTCATGATTTTGAAATTTTACGATTTACACTATAGATATTTTCGCCTATATATTTCGCTAAAATGCACAAAAATGCCATTTTTCTTAATAAAAAACCGTAAGAATAGGTACAATTTTTCACCAAAATAACCCTTAAAAAGGGTCGGGTTTTTCGACTTCAGCGGTACACCCCCGTCGGAACCAAATCTCAGTACCCCCCCCCCCCATCTCAAATAATGCCTCAGTAAAGGCCTGTCGCACTCTTAAAAATACATGTATATGATTATCACAGTCGGGGGGGGGGGGCGTTACTGCAAACATCTACTAACCGAAACCGTGAATTGAATTCTACATTATAACCTAGTGTATTTCTTTCCAAGTTCAATTGAATTCATTAAATCTCAAGAGCGTTAAACAAAATAAACAGAAATAAATCCTTTCCTTGCAATCGCGTGCAACGCACTTTCATTTCGCGCGTAACTCAATACTGATAACGCTTTGGGATCAGTCTATTGACTAAAGAGTCACTAAAGAGGTCAGCGAAACCCATAAGTACTACCTCGAGCGATTGGTGGACAAAACTACGCTGCATCACGTGACTATAGCTTTTGACCAATCCACAGCACGATTCTTAGTACATGTACATGTATGTGGAATATAAAGGTTCAAGAAACATTATTCATTTGGATAAAAAGGAATAACAAAAAGTCGCAAAACCAAGCATAATATCAACACTTCACACGTTTTGCAGAGTGTTATTTTTTTCTTCTAATTCCGTGTAGCAAAATCGGCTTCGTGTTGAATTCATAGGCGTATACCTATATGTCGGGGGGGGGGGTGTTCAAGTCAAACCCCCATTTGAAGAAAGGAGTGATTAATTCTAGAGTTGTTGGGGCGGAGGGGTGGGTATGTTTACATATGTTTTCTCATTTGTTCAACTTATTCTGGAATAAGTGAATGTCATGTAATACGTTGATATTATTATTACATGTATTTTTTTTTGGGGGGGGGGGTGGAGTTGACCCTTGTGTTAATATCTCAGAATGCTTTATATTTATGTTTTGATTAACAATACATTGTTTGGATTTATATCATGTTTCATTTGTATTTATTGTCTTGTTTTATGTTTGATCATATACGGGGCGTCATTGTAAAACAGTTTTTAACAGAATTGGCCAACCTTGCTTTTCAAAGAAGACAATCATGAATAAATAAATGAATGACAAAAAATAAACTTCCCCCTCCCGTGTGGAAAAGGACAACAAACTTACGTTAAAGTGTGCTGTGAGTATAATTATATTTACAATATCCGTATAAGTTAAAACAGAATATCACAGTCATGTCGGTGAACACAGCAATGATACTGAAGAACATAGTAGCAGTGCTATTTTCGGTCTCTACCTATATAAGCTTGAAGGGAATAAAAGATCCTTAATTTAACTTAACGGGTTGAGTGCATAATGTGATGTAAATGAAAAGAGAAAAAAAAAATGGCAGTGAATCGTACGCAAATATAATATTAAACACGCCAACAAAGGAAGAGTGTAGAATAAGAAGTACTCAAGTCACATTTTGACGAAATTGAGTTACCGATTGTATGGAAGTCGTTACGTGCCGGGAAATTTTTTGACAAAATTTTGGTAAATTTGACTCTTCCCTAGTAGGGGTTAGGGGAGGGGTCAACTGGGGTCAAATTTTTAACTTGGTCTAATTTCTTCAAAATGTATCTCAAATATTATTCGACTAGTTACAAGGATTAAGAAAATATATAATTTATCAAATATTTTGTGCTTTGTTGATGAGATATGGGATCACTTCCGTTCCAAGGTCAAATGAGGTCAAATTTCAAACGTCTACATTTGACAAATTGCATATCAAATTGTTCGTCTTACTAAGGATATTCCAAACATAATATACAATTGAGTGTTGACATTAATTTTATTTATTCGAGAAATGCATTTGTTTTCCTCAGACCCGAGAGGAAGAAGTACTTAAGTCCACAATATTGATTATCATGATTATTGATTATTGGAAATCGACAAGCCTGTGACAATGTTTGTTTTTGTCCTATATTCATCTTTTATTGTGTCAATTAACCTCACCACATCCCTTTATGCAACGTGAATACCCCCCCCCTCCCCAGTACTCTCGCCCAGGCGCGGTTCTAGACCTAAAATTTTAGGGGGTCTACAGGGGGCTTGACTGAAACATGCGAGGGAGCGAAGCGACCGAGCGGGAGTGGGTGTGGGACGGGGGACACCACCGCCCACGGTAGGAACTTTTTGAAAATACGCATAGAAAAGATGGGGGTGCGGGGTATTCTGCAGTTAAGCCAAAGATGGGTTTCTAGGCATACATTTTTTTTGTCAATGGTATATTGCCAGATAATTATACCTGGTATGATCTGGACCCCTTGGCAGAACAGGGATACCATGTAGGCATGGCTGAGTAGCGCTCGACAGTACACTCGACCCTGCCATGCGATACCAAGTTTGGTTCAAAGACTATCTCGCTAGCTAATGCATATTCATGATTTGTGACGTCGCAGTCTGAGGTCAGCTGTCTGTTCTTTTTCCGCGACCTCGATGGCCGGGCTGAATGACTGTATGCAGAGCAGCAGCTGCTTACCTACGGTACCGCGCGTCACCCCGCGGCGCGGCGCGACCCGGGCCCCGCCGCTCCCCGGCCCCGGCCCGCACTGCGTTGAGCTTGTGCCGTTGACCTGCTGCTGCATGCTGCATGCTGCTATAGCATATGAGCTAAGTCCAAGACAGCCGCGGTGTGTAACAACAGAACGGGATTGGAAAATAAACCGCAAGTCGATCGAGAGTCTAAACTGCGACTGTATTCAAAATGCCTTCAATTCGAAAACCAGACTGTGGTCACAAATTCTTGAAGTCTATCTTGTTTATATACAGTGTTTTCTTTTGGGTAAGTAAGTTAGAACACGGACTGTTTACATGCACATGTCCGTAAAAAATAACGTTGGAAGTTAACAAAACAAATTGAGACAGCTTCACACTGACTGTCATAGCATGATAGAAGGTCTAAGTTAGACCGACGGGGTCTGTCCGTTTTCTTCGGGGACTTCTCATTTAACGGTATTTTTGACATTTTGTTAGGTCAGTGCCCTCCTGACCTAACAAATGTCAAAAATACCGTAATAAATGAGAAGTCCCCGAAGAAAACGGACAGACCCCGTCGGTAAACATGGACATGGTAAAGAAGGTCATACGAAAACAACAAAAAACTTCATTTTGGAACCGGTTTAACTTTAGCTAGTACAGCACTCTACAGCCATGACAGCCTATTGCCGAAGAATACTTCCAGTTTCACCTGTCATTTTTGAGTAGTCGTAAAATATAAAAAATATAAAATCAACCATAATGTGGATGAATCCCGGGGGGTGGGGGGGGGGCACTTGACTTACAATGTGATAGAATCTAGATCTAACGTTACCTAGTAAATGTGGCCTCCCCCAACGATGTCAAAAATCGGGGGCTCTGGAATGGGCTTGAGCGAAAATGGGGGCTCTGGAACAGGAGGCTAGCCATAATATAAGGCTTCAGAAAACCTCAAAATGCTATGCTCCCGAACTGCACCTCGCGAATTTCGTGCTGAAACTGAAAGGCCAATGCTCTGGCTCAGCCGCGCCGCCAGTAAAATATCAGAAGCAAAATGGCAAATTTGGGGTCTCTGGAACTGAAAAAATCAAAAATTTTCTGTGCTTCTGAAATTGAGATATCTCTGGAACGGAAATTGGGCTGAAAAGGGGGTCTCAACCACGGCACATAGGTATTCACACAACTACATGTAACTACAATACCCCCCCCCCCCAGGGGATGAATATCTGCATGCAACAAACAAATCAATGTGTGATAACATTAAAGGCAGTAGATCTCATTTGCAAACATCCCCGCAGACCAGGAAAGATCACCCATGCCCTTAGGCTATTGATGAAAGGCATGTCTGTGAAATCAGGCGGTTGAAATAACCGTCATAACTCCAGCACTATAGTTGTCATGATGTGTGAGATATGACGGACGACTATTTTCGTTTCACAGAAACCATGACATTCTCCAACTCCAAGCGGAATCGATAGTAAACTAGTCTTTTGTCATAAATGTTATGATAACTTGCGACATTTATTGACATGCTATTCCACGTTAACTGAAATTCCGGACAAAATATTTGATTGAAATTAATAGAACAGATTTTATCAACACAAAACCATCACATAATTGCAAACAATACACGCTTAATACCTTAAGTATCAATTTTATCGCAACTAGATATGCACATGATCAATAAAATAATGACCCTCAAGAGATACCGTAACTGCATAATTAATTTGCAGCTTCATTCGCTTGCACTGTTTTTTTTTTGTTTGGTCTTTTTATGTCTATGTATTTAGTGGTGTTCTTTGTTCTTTTATATTAATTTTATCTTAGTTATAGAGTATAGAGTATTGAAATGTTTATTTAAGTTGTATAACACAACATTTTCATTATTCAATGACATACGATTATAACAATGATTTCTAACCACTCTAATAACAATTATGTCATAACAGATTTAGGAACTTATCTCTGATATCTAAGACATGTTTAGGATAAATGTCAAATCAAAATATCATTTAAACATTTAATAGCATGATTTCAAGGGTTTTATTATTGGTAAAATTAGCTAATTTTGCCGGTTGTATTTGACAATTTGTGATTCTTGAAATGGCAATGTGCATAGTGCAACCGTATGTGGCGTCTGACTTATGACGGCTCCGGAGCTGTCATAACTTTTGTCACTCGACTGTCCATGAAGTTACGATGTCAGGTTTCTGTGAAACGCATTATGCTAGCAACAGTTGTCGGCGAAGATGAGATGTCAGGCTTTCGTGCAACCGGCCCCTGGGGGTTAGTGATTGCCTAGAATTTGAAAAATTCAAAAGAAAAGCAATAGCTGTTTAGTGTACGTTCTATGGTAGGAATTTTTTTCTCGCGAGAAAAACATTCAAATCTGAGTCTAACGGTCACTAATAGTTCCACTAAAACTGAATTTCTAACTAGTCTTCTATTTTGCTAAAGGTTCCCAGATGACATTTTCTTCTAAATGCCATTGTATTTACACAATGTTATTTTTTAGGCATGCAAAAGAGATCCCCTGCCTTTAAAAATCACAAGACAAATGATTTGACAAGACATGAATATGGGGTACCAAATACCGTATAGAAATCCGCCTTTTTGTTGAATTTTATAATTTGTTTGTTTGTTTAGCACTGTGCCGTGGGTTAAAATGGTGTCAAGACAAAGTTATGGTCAGATGGTTGAACATGAAGTGTAAAAATAACAACTAACTTAGATCTAACTAACGTTAGATCTAACGTTAGTCTAAGACTAAGTTCAGCTTCATTTTCACCCCACTTTCAGTTTCTATCAGTTTACATCTAGATCTACATCTTTCTGTTGTGCACTTGCACTGTTGCACAGCCTCTGCATCATAACCACTGATCTCGAAGATCATAACTAAAGAAAACAGTTTTGGATGCAAGAGGGCGCTACACAACGCGGTACACCGGGGTACAATGGTACTCCGGCCCGGTGCATACATGAGACCGTGCTTAGCTTCGCCGGGGCTGCTGACCATGTCTGCTACATGTACATGTAGATCTATGCCTGTGTTTCTTGGTGAATGTAAATTACTTAGATGTTGCAAAGGCGATACGAACGGCACACCTGGGGCGGAGTGGAGGCAGAGGAGGCTGATCGGCTACTCCCAACACCACCCCATGAAAATAATTGGGGGGGGGGGACCAAAAAAAGAACAAACAAATCTCTCGCATTTTGCCTCTCCCCCAAAAGTTTGACTACTTGAACAATTCATAATACATGTATGCATGCAAATCATACATGTATGTTAGAAAAAAGCGATTGGAAAGCACTATGTAAAGCCATTAAACAATGAGATAAAAATCTATTAAACATGACCAAATTTTCAGCATTTTTTAGGCCGCTTTGGCAACGCCAAATAGCCTGTATTATAATTTGGTGCGACAAGAGCCGCGCCTAACAATTTTGGACATTTTATTTCAATCTTTGCAGCCCCCCCGGCGCGAGTCACCAACAAATGGATCGACGCCCTGTTAGAGATAGCCCTTTTTGGCTTTTAATGACAGTTATTCTCAAACTTAATTTTAAATCAGAACTCTAGTTTCAAAAAAAGTGCACTCCAGAAAAATACTAGAAGATATATTCCAGATTTTTTAATTCAAGAAATATAAACTGTTTTGAACCAAATTTTTTGCTAGATAATATCATAATGAGCCTGAAAGAAATAGTGATTGAAAGTGATACATTTCTGGCTCATTGAATAGAACACTGAATAAAGGTAAATTGGCATGATTGGGGGAGTCCTCAACTTGGGTGAAACTACTCTAGAATCCAAGTAACATAGGCAAGGATTCTCCTGAGTGAAAATCTTGTAGTCAAACGTTGACTCATTCTATAAATAAACAATGTCAATATCACTCGTCATCACGGACACCTGCTGTGTGGATCTGCTATGGGCTTATTTTATCGTCCCAGGTAAAAAGATAAGATACAGTGTATCATATGTTTATGGTAAAAAACCATAATTACAGACAAAATGAATCACAGGTGGGAGAACTCCACTCCTGCTAGTGCATGGTTTGGTAAACTTTTCAAACTCAATCTACCGAACGGCATTTCAAAAAGTGTTCCAAAATATGTCAAAGAATATATATAATGATTGGGAAGTAGGTCCTCACTGGGGCTGCAAAATACTTTAGAATCAGTAAAGTTATCAAAGGATTATATGAAGAAATCTATGAAAGTCAAATGTTGACATCTTAAAAGGTTTTGAATGTCAAGCAGTCACAATACGCTATCATAGGCGATCCTCCTTCCTTCTTCGTCCCCCCACACTACATTAAAAAAAAATACCAATATTGCCCATGCTTTGATTCTTTATTAAACACCAAAATCCTTATCGCCAGCTCAAGACAGATCCACTTCAGCTGGTGTATAGTTGTATATTATTTCAACTCATTTGGGTTCTTGAAATATATAAAAGTGTCCCAATCCATGTCACTAATCTTTACAGTGATAAGACTAACATTGTGGAGCTTAATAGCTACACTATAAGTGTTCTAAAATGGACAAATAACCCAAGTAAGAATACAATAATGTTTGGAAAGTTACAACTGACAAATACGCAAGTTTATACATGAATAAAAACCAAAATAACTTGAGGCGAAGATGTTTATTAACACTAGGTGTACACACAGGTAAGTCTACTGGAGAATATGGCAAGTGAAATCTGGTCAAGTCTTACGATTGTTTACTTTTTAAATTAAACAGCTAAATATCATCTTAAATACAATTTTTTCAGGGCTGTCATATGTTTGTAAGACATTCAACAAAGATCACTTGGGTAGCATGGGAATCAATGCAGCTCAAGATTTTTTTAACTTGTGGAGCCGATTAGTTTGTCACGGACTAATTTAACAAAATTCTGGAAAGTGTTAAGTCTGTAATTATTATAAAATGTGTCAAGTTTGTGTATGGTTTTTATTGTAAAGTGTATCACTGGGAATTGTTTTAATGTTACATAACTTCATTGGCGCATAGACCACATTAAATAGACGGACAGGATAGAATGGGTTTTCTAACATTTGCTCAGTGATCTTATTGTTCTTTCCATCTAAACGAAACAATGCTTGACAATATAAAGCAGATGTTACGTCTAATAAAGTTACATCCCCTGACATATGTAATATAATTTGTGAAAGCAAGGCTAACTAGAACGACCAAAAAGGTTTTGTTTTCACGGGACGGAGCACTTCCGCGTGTCACGGACGACATTACTGGCGTCCAACGGACAGGACATTTTTTGTCACATGGGCAATTATCTCAAATAAATATTCATCCCCAGATCTCAGTATTATTATCAACTATATACTTGAAAAGATTAATAAAGCTAGAAATTTTGTGTTCCACAGCGAACATGATGCCCCAGCTATAATGTCAGTCGAAAAAGCATTTCTTATTGAGTGTGTGAACCAACATGATCTGTGACCTTTTGACTTTGAATTGCAGACTCCATATTGAACTTGACTTGTATTTTAGTGTCATTACCTACGATACCATTTAAAAAATTTGTCAAAATATTTTAATCAAAGTCTATCACC
>JZLH01S0451402.1:66072-85909 GCA_001188425.1 Eucidaris tribuloides
GAAGACATAGCGAACACGGAGAGAGAGATGTATGAGATCATGCTAATCACATCCGTGGATTGCGCATAGATGTCTCTGGCTGTGTCAATGTTCCGAAGTGATGCGTGGGGGCATTTTTGTCGCGGAAACAACGGTGCTGGCCTTGTGTGTCAAATTAGTTAAACTTACCCTTTTGCGCTTTCAAAATGTAATTGTCGCTGTTGACATGGTCCTTTTGTGTTTCGCTGTGGGTTTCTCCGCATGCGGTGTGTAACTATTTTTTTTTTTTTTTTGGGGTTTTTTTGTCTTATTGTCAGAGACCCCCATGTGTTTTTTTATGAGTTTGGTAGGTGTTTTGTACCGGCGGTGGAGCAATAGGACTTTATGCAGTTCATTTTTGGCGCCGTTGTGAATTTTGATTTAGCAACGCATTTATCACAAGGGGTACACCAGAACTGGGCTGGGTATACATGTAACAATAAAAATTTTCAATTTCCGAACATCCAAACCAAAAGAAGAAAATATGAAAAAAAGAGAACAAAGTATTGATATTTTGGAAACATACAAGTACTTAGGTACTGTTATCGTTAACAAACTGACATGAGCAGTTGAATGCAAAAATATCTCAAAGTCACAACAAAGATTGTACTTTTTGAGGAAACGGAAGTCGTTTCATGTAAACAGCACTATTTTAAGACTCTTCTATGAGTCTGTAGTAGAAAGTGTGCTACTGTCGAGCTCTGTAGTCTGGTGCGCAGGGTGTACAAAAACAGGCTTTTAAAAACTGGAAAGAATAACCAAGCAAGCAGGGAAGGTAACAGGTTGAATTCAGAACTTCAGAGAAAAATCAGAATCTAAAATTATTCAAGAAGTAAAACAAATCATACAAAACAAACAACACCCACTGTTTACAAAAGTATGTGACAATGCGATCTGGTGATTTGATGGACAATAAATCTTATCTGAATCTGAGACCTCCCAACCATTTGGAATTTGGAGGAAAGGATCTGAGTTTTGACCAGTCTTAGCTCTTGTTTCAATATGACTGTCCTATTCTTGATAATTTTACCATGCACTCCTATGGGCAATGCTGTTTCTTTCCTATTTTTGAGCAAAGTCATCACACCTTTTAAAGCCCAAGTTTAGTTTTGGGGATTTTTTTTTATTTGAAAGCTTTATGCCCAAAGGTCTTATCACACCAATAACAGATTCTGAATGTCTTTACTTTTTTTTAATTGTCACCCCGAGATTTTTTCGACTATATTTTAAAATATAGCATCCAAAGGGTTAATGAAGTATCTGAATTATACCTCATCAGAAAGAGCAAAGTCTGCTCTTTCTTATGAGGTATAATTCTAGATAACGTTAGCACCTTATTAACCCTTTGGATTGTTATAATTTTAAAATATTGTCAAAAAATTTCAGGGATCCCCTCCCCCCCCCCTCTCCCCGAGATTTTTCATTTATTAACCTAAAAAAAAACTACAGACATTCAGAATCTGTTATTGATGTGATATGACCTTTGGGCATAAAGCTTTCAAATAAAAAAAAATAAAAATCCCCGAAACTAAACTTGGGCTTTAAGGTCAGGAAGGTTGGGAGGTCTGGGCTGTCATATTTCAGCTTCAAAATAGGGATTTTCAGAAATCTATAATAGTCTGAGTTTTTCCTAAACTTGTGACTTTTAACTGTATGTTATTGGGGGGGGGGGCTCAAATTGAACCCCCAAATTTTCTGCTGTAACATGTTGCATTTAGATAACACATTTGTCTTACCAAAAAGCATACATACAATACATACAAATAAAAATCCCCGAAACTAAACTTGGGCTTTAAGGTCAGGAAGGTTGGGAGGTCTGGGCTGTCATATTTCAGCTTCAAAATAGGGATTTTCAGAAATCTATGATAGTCTGAGTTTTTCCTAAACTTGTGACTTTTAACTGTATGTTATTGGGGGGGGGGGGCTCAAATTGAACCCCCAAATTTTCTGCTGTAACATGTTGCATTTAGATAACACATTTGTCTTACCAAAAAGCATACATACAATTTTATAATAATTCGGTTTTAATCTGTTTTGTTTCATCCGTTCATCTAAATGCCATATCTCACTGGCCTTTAGACTAATTGGTGACCAGTTGGCTTTCTAGAAGTTACAAACTTTGCTGAGATTTCCAAACCAAATAATTAGTATAATGATCACTGAAAGCATTGCATATGACACCATATGATGTAACAAGATTTATATTGTTTGTTAACATGTGAAATTTTAAGAGTTGCACAATCACTTGTTTCCCTTGTGAAGTTTGTAGTACATGTATTTATCTGTTCCATATTATTCACGTCATTTCACTGACAGTATCCTTTGCATTCACCGGTAAGTGTACTATTTCGGTAATATCAAAGTTAACATCACCCATCATAATAACACTATAATTGAATCCATTCACAAACACGAGAAGTTCTTCATAAAGATTGATGATTTCAGCTTTGAAGTTGGGTGTTATTGTCAAGAGGCTATCCTAATTATAATACTAAATTACTAATACTACTAATAATGATATAAATTTATAATGTGCAAAATAACTATTCAAATGTATTCTAATGCACTGTAGGAGCTCCTGATGTGCTTGGACCATGCACTATGGTAATTACATAGATAATAATAGTATGCTACATATAGTGCAATATTTTTTAAACATTTACCAATGCACATTAAAGATTCATTATAAAACATTTGAGGTTTTTATTTTAGTACCACCCATTACATTTTTAAGCTACGGAGGTTGTGAGAATGCGTATGAGATCTGGGCTTTGGAAGCTCTATACCTGGGGGCTTTACCATTTAGTGCTTTATAAATGATTAAAACTCAATGACATTCCATAACACTCATATTGTTATTATTTATTATTTTTGAGAGTCTATCATATGCCATAACACTCGAATCAGCCATTCCGTGTAAGTGTCATATGAGTCACGCATGCTTGTATGTCACATGAATCACAAGCCAGGATAGTAAAAACCGAGAAAATTGTGAAGCTGATTGCTTTACGTGATCACATAAAGCAATCAACTGGTATACCATGACTTGTGACTCGTGACATGCATCAGGCGTGACTCACGTGACACTTACACGGAATGGCTGAAATGTATCCTGATACCACAATACCCTGATAAAGTCGCACATCTTGTGAAACATGAACATAGAGAGGAAATTACATTGGGTGGAAAATTAGAATGTTCAAAATTTTGCCACATGTGAAGCCTGAGGTCATAACATTTGAGGACAATTTACTTTCATACTTAATATCATAAATACAATACTTTCCTTACCTTTGGGTTGTGTGATGTTATCAGTGCATTGTGGTGACAGGTCACAAATTATTATTATCGAGAGTCTATGATATACCATAGCACTTAAAATTATTATTAATGAGAGTCTAATACCATAGCACTCAAAATTATTATTAATGAGAGTCTTAAACATAACACTGGAATTATCATCAAGATTTGGAGATATTATCATAATAACATAACACTTAAATTATTATCATTGAGACTTTATCATAATACATGTACCATAACACTAAAATTACTATTAACGAGAGTCTATAATGAACCTAGTCTGACTGCCAGACCATTATTCTGGATCCAACAGCCAAACCTGTCTTCAGTATAATAGTCTGGCAGAAGTCACACATTTTCAGTTACATAAAAAAATCCACAATATGATTTAGCTTGGGCGATATTTTCTGATATCCCCTTCAAGGTCAGACTATATAATATAATTATTGTTGATATGACAAACAGAATGTGCTAAACACCAATGGGTTTTGAACTAACATCATTGGGTGTTGAACTAACATCATGAATTTAACACTTGTGTAAAATTTTTAACACCTATATGTTTGCAGTGTTTGTTAACCATCTCTGGGTGTCATTCCAACTAACTACACTGCACAGAGCGTGTTCAATTCAATTTCATTAATTGGCAAATATCATATTCATAACAATACATGTAGATAACAATGGTAAAAATACAAAGCAGCATACTTAGTTGCCAGGGCCATTAAAGCCACAGTTTAACATTGACCACAGTTTAAAATATCTAAGCTGCATAATTAGTGTCTTTGATAAGGTCTAAATTGAAGGCCTGAAAGAACTGTACTTCAAAGTGATCAAGTGATCATTTAATGCTTCAAAAGAGTGAAAATCCAGTGTGACCTTCTCCTGACCTGGTCTGTTTCCTCCCATAGATTACTGTGTTATAGGTCTGAGTGACTGAAACTCGGGAGGAGTATAATTTGTTTATCAATGCGTACCATGCCAGTGGAACCATAACACTCAAACTTTTGTATGCTAGGATGTTTTTGTCCATATAAACACTGCTATGCAGCTCAGATATCAAAGTTTGACAGTTTTTTTTACATTGATTTCCACAATGTTAGCCCTATCTGTAAAACAACCTGTGTTGGTGAAAGAAGGCTCTTATACATGTAAACATAACATGCGAGAGGACAATATAAGAAATAATGCCACATGTGCACAGCAGCAGGCATACACGTACAAACATCACTAATATTAATATTAATATCAATATTATCATTGATACTCTATCATAATACCATAACACTAAAATTATTGTTAACAAGAGTCTTATGAGTATCGGATTTATTGGGGTTACGAGAAATAGTTTAACCCCCCCCCCCCTCCCTCCGTTTGGCTACTAAGTGGAAATTTTTTATGGTCTAATTGTGTTAGTAGATGTCATGAAAACTAAAACGTATCGCAAAATATGCATAAAAAGCAGTCCAAACGCACACAATTTCCAAATTTTCAGTATGCTTTATGTGCAAAATTCTGTGTTGAAACTGGACACCCGGAGTGCGGCAACAATATTTGGTTCAACCCCCCCCCCCCCACGCAAAAGCTAAATCTGCCACTGTCTGTCATATACCATAACACTCACATCATTATTATCGAGACTCTATCATTGTACTATAACACTCAAATTATTATTAACTAGTCCATCATATAGTAGTAATAATAATGGACATCTTTTATATAGCGCATATCACAATATAAATTTTATTTCTATGCGCTGACGGAAACAAAGGACATAAAAGAAGACAGTTTGACCATCAACAATTTCAATAATTCAGTTGTCCAACATAAAGTAGAGTGTTTTCAGGGATGGTGGGAATTGATCAATAGTTTTTGGTGTTTTTATCATATAGCATAACACTCGAACTATTATTATCAAGAGTCTATAAACCATTATACTCACATAGCAGAAGGTAGATTACAAAGCAAAACAAAACGGTCAAATATTCGTGGACATGTGATCCAGGACAATATACAGTTCAAATCTAATCATTCAGCATGAATGATAAAATTACCTTGACCATTGCAAAGATACAAAAAGACTTACATTATTCATTATTGTCTAGGGTCTTTAAATCTCTGAGATTGTTAGTAAAAACAAACTGCACTCTAAAATGTTTGAAGAAACAAATCAGAAAAAGAAAGTTTATTATCCAATGCATGTCTCCGGACTTAAATTCTTCAGATTGCGACTGTATAAAGCCTTATCAATGTCGCCTTGAAGTAGAGTGTGGAGTGTGCTAAACTAGAGCTAAATTTAGGCAGGGCTCGACACTGGCACAGGTCCGACGGTCCGAGACCTGTAAAAATCACTGTCGGGCCAGCATAATTTCAGAAATGGCCAATTTTACTGGTCCGACCGGGCCAGTAAAAAAATCTGTCCCATATAATGATATATCAGAGAAAATGGGCGTCACACGGAGCTATTGTTTAGCTCCGTATTACGCCAAAAATAATTGTAAGGAGTTTATTTTTGTCCCGCGGAAATGAATTTGCCAATATTTAGTTGCGAACGATAAACTCCTAATAATTATTTTGGTGTAATACGAAACTAAATATTACCGCAATTAGTAATTAATATCCGCAGGTCAAAATGAACTTGCCGACTTTTATTTCTGGCATAATACCGAACTAACTATGAGCCCAATTCATTTCCGCGGGTCAAAAATAAACTCAAAATAATTATTTTTGGCGTAATACAGAACTAAATATTAGGGAAATTAATATCCGTGGGTCAAATCAAACTGCCGACTTTTATTTCTGGCATAATACAGAACTGAATATTACCCCAATTTATTTCCGCGGTTGAAAAATAAACTCCTTGCAATTATTTTTGGCATAATACGGAAATAAATATTAGCGAAATTAACATCCGCGGGTCAAAATCAAACTGCCGACTTTTATTTCTGGTATAATACGGAACTGAATATTACCCCAATTCATTTCCGCGGGTCAAAAATACACAGTTATTTTTGGCGTAATACGGAACCAAATATTAGCGAAATTAATATCCGTGGGTCAAAATCAAACTCTCAACAATTCTTTCTAGCATAATACTGAACTAAATCTTATAGCGACAGTCATGTCCGACAGCAAAAAAACAACAACAACGAAAAAGCATGAACTTGCGACAGTTGTTGTTAGCATCATACATGTAGGAGCTGGCAAATACTGTATGCTATATTGGCCGGGGGGGGGGGGGGGGGGGGGGGAGTCAATAATAAAATATGGTTGTAATATGTTTTTAAATTTATTTTTTGGGCCAGTAAATGTTAGGTTCGGGCCAGTAAAATAATGAAAAACACGACTTCTACTGGTCCGACAGGAACAGGTCGGACCAGTAGAAGAAAAAGTTAGTGTGGAGCCCTGATTTAGGTGCGTCTGCTCACCAAGACTGTTCATGTTTATCAGCAATTTATAATGAAGATGTTGGATAACAAGTGATTATATGGGAAATTTTATGGCAAATATTGAGATATGAAGATTGAACTCTGCAAATTGTTAAGCTCCTTCAAAATTTTATGGTGAATATTGAGATATGAAGATTGAACTCGGCAAATTGTTAAGCTCTTTCAAAAGTATGGTGGGGTTAATTTAAAAAATATCAACTTTTCAATCACTCCTGGCCCACAGATCATAAATGAATTCCCTTCAGAAAATATAAACATTCCTGAATCAACTTGGCCAATCTAACTTGACTATTTTACAATTTTGTGTAAAAACTAATTTTGTGACTTATTGTTTATTTTGTGGCATCTGTTCATGAAAATCTCCCTGACTGAAACAATTAAGGCCAGGCAGCTGTGCACTCAGCAGTTTAAACACTGTTTTCAAAGTAAAGGGAGATGGCAAGATAGAAAGTAGTCCTCATTTTAACACACAATGCTCCCAGAATCAAGTATACTGTTTCAAGTTGCTGAAAAAAATGTTGTAGTCTTACATTTCCTTTGGTTATACATTTATTAAATATGCAGTGACAGTGAAATTTGCTGTGTCGCTTCCTGTAGGATCAATTTTTATCAGGACCAGAGATTAATTCAGTACTGATAAATTATAATGTTTGTTTTGCATAAAGTGAGAAATTCAAGACCAACCTTTTAGCCAGAGTACATATGTACATCCTAGACAGTCTACATATGATGACATAAATGGTACCCTGGGGTACCAAACAGAAATCTGCTGTTTTGTTGAATTATTTATTTTTTCAGTGCTGTACCCTGGGTTACCAAATTGTCTAAAAGTTGGTTTTGAGTGTGCTCTTCTATGTTGAAAAGCTCTTTTTCGGGCAAAATGTTTTGTTGAAGTGGTATTATTCAACACAGAAGGCCTTAAAATAACACTTTAAACGTCATTTCCATCTGATTTTTGGTCAGTTTATGCCTGTATGTTGTGCACTACACCTTTACTATTCAATTGTACATGTACTTCTAATGGACACGAGGGTGCTACATAACGTGATATCCTGGGGTACAATGGTACCCTGGGGTAACGTGTGATGCATCGATCGTATTGGCATAGTTCAACTCATTTGGTTCTTGAGGCATTTTTCACTTCCCCCAATCATATCAGTGCCCTTCAATTCTGCAACTTGAATGTAAAGTTCTTATATGTTTGAACCCTCAGACAGACAAAGTGGTCAACACCCTCTGTGGTTATGGCGTGAGAGAAGGGAATCCCAGCAAGTATGCCATTGATGAATTCATCCATGCTCGTGGTTGTACTGATGCCCTGTTAGTCTGGTTCCAAGACCATCTTGATATCTTCCTTGGGCTGACATTGGGTCTGTGTCTTCCGCAGGTGGGTTAACGACATGCTTTTCTCTATTTTGTTTGCGTAAAAAGTTACAGTTACCTGCAGTTGAGACTATGCCCTAGAAGTTGATCCATGTGGCACTATTCAAACTTGATCAACATTTTCACAATTTTTTGTTTACATGAAAAATGGAAATTTTCTTTTAATGTCTCTGAATTATGTGAGGGCTGAGATAAATCTGACTCCCTTTTGCAAGGTGTTGATATGTCAGTTGTTTTTGTTTTGCTAGTCCACGGCCATGTCTCATAAAACTGCAATTGGTTGCAACTCTCAAAAATTGATCGCAAGTTGATTGCAACCAATTATAATCCAGTATTTGAAGCCTTACAATATTGATTTATGGATTTGCAATTGATTGCAAGTTTTATGAGACAGGGCCCAGAAATGAAAAATTATGCAGATTTTTATTCAAAGTCAATAGAGGAAGGTTCTGGTATGACAAAAACAAAAGTAGAAATTTCATCTACAGACTGATTTATACAAATTTATTCAAATTAAAAAAAATCTGATAATCCCTTCATAGTGATTGCTATGGAGTTTTAAATCCCCTTTTTGTTCCCCCGCACTTTGTGCTGCATGTCCAAATGATAGAATATGTAGATCCTTAACTTTAAAGCCATTTTTCTCACAAGTAACATCTGAACGGGTTGAACATTCTCTCTCTTATTTTAAAGGGTTAGGAACATCCATTTTTGACAAATGATATATCATTTTAAAGCTAAGAGTCTTCTCTGTCAAAATCTGATGTTAACTGAAAAATCATCCCTGGCTACTTTTTGTTGTTTTTGTGATGCACGGTCACATCACCAGTGTTTATCACTGAATTAGCATTGTCTTTTTGTCATGGGTATTGCTGACAATTATCTTGGTATCATATCAAAAGTTCAGAATTTTTCATTTCATAGTTGTGGAGAAAATTAAATATGAAGTGTGATTTATTTTCTTAACTTAATGTGAAAACATCTTTTTCTAAAAATGGCAGAAATGTATAATAAAAGATATACTGTTTAAAAATCAAGCAATGAAACTTTTAGCCTCATCTCAATTTTGAGTTTTGGGATAATACTTCTAAGTCAAGATGTCCATAGCACAGCTAAAGATGTTGCGACATCTTCCCCAGGGCAGGAAATAAAGTTTTATTTTGGGGGGCTACTTTCGAGCCTGATTTAGTGATGTGGGTATGTTATACATTGAACCCTATGAGGATAATTGAGGGCTATTTTGTTATTTTAGGGGGCTATTTTGTTAATTTGGGGGGCTAAATCGCCAGTGTATTTCCTATGCTGATCTTCCTTCATAAGTTTTAGCTTGTCACATGTGTGGATTTCTTTGTTCCAATTCCTAACCAAGTGGCCCATTGTCTCTCATCCTTTCACAGCTTCTAGGCTGCTTCCTGACCTTCTGTTTATTACCAAGATTCGGGAGGCCCAGGACCAGTACGACTACCACAAGGCACCCACGACGTCCGACAAGCAATAAGAGTTGTTACCATTGACTACAACTACCACAAGGCACCCACGACGACAACTCAGTAAGAGTTGTTACCATGAATAAGGCTGCAGGTATCCTACTGCAACCTTCACCAAATGAATCTACATGTATGTGTTCTGCACGTAACCATTTTGGTAATGTTCAACTCAAGAACTTGATTTGTCAATATAACAACAGCTTCAGAGTCAATAGGTCATAGGCATGGGGTCACAAGTATTGTATACCCTGGACATTTTGTGGTGATTTTAACAAACATTTCACATTCTTATATGTTATCTCTGAACAAAGTGAATGAACAGGCAATGATTAAGTAGTAGAAATAAGCTCCCTTGAATTACTTACCTTTCAGTAAAGTCTTGAAGACAAATCGTTGGTGACATTACGTACCGGCAAATCTCGTATATCAAACAAATCAAACATTCGCCGGTACGTGAAATCAACGACAAAATGTCTGCAAAATATATAGCATACAGTATAAAGAACTTTGTAAGAATCATTTTAAGGTCACAGATAACGGGTCACAAAGCATACTGTGTATTCAAGAAATGTTTTATATGAAATTACAAGGAATGTAGAAATACTAAAATGATATTACAAGAAGCAAAACAATTGAATAAATAGTGGCATGCTGCCGTGAGCCAGTGAGAGAAATAGAAGTATGTGTAACATAGTATATGAGGGCATTCTGTTAGTAAATAGACCCTCTTTGTTTATACAAGTATGTATGGAATGTAATCAGGATACTATACAGTTTATAGAAAAGTAAAATGATTGTTCTTACCATTTCTCTTGTTTTTTATACCAAGTCATGGTGCAATTATGTGGGAATCGTACATAAGGTACTGTTTTTCATGTAGAACTTTGCTAGAAACAAAAAGAGGTACGTGGAAATATGTCCTTTTTGTTGTCATGAATGTGATTTATACTGATCTTCCATTATTGGACAATCAACAAGTGTTTTGAAAAATTAAAAAAATTATGTGGTCATTTGATTCTTATACGGTGTAGAAAATATTCTGAAAAGGGTTCTTTTCTCAATATTTCATTAAAACTGAATTTTTAGCTCACCTCAAGGTGAAGGCCGAAGGCTCAAGTGAGCTATAATTGCGATCACTTTTCGTTTGTTGTCTGTTGTTCGTCGAACGTCGTGCATCATGCGTAAATCATCTTCTTCAAAATGCATGATTGGATTTGGCCCAAACTTGGCAGGAATGATCCTTAAGGGGGTGGGGATTCAAGGGTCCTCAAATGGTTCACCTGGTCCCCCTATCATCTTCTCTAGATCCAGAAATAGTTTAGCTAAGCCACTGTGTGTGTAGATACCTCTATATGTGCTGAATTAATGTTCCTCATGACAATGCCCAGGGTAGCCCCATTTGGCCCCTAACGGGGTCAAATGTTTGGGGGTAGGGCCCTATGGGAATAATTCACATTTGCATCAATAGATTTAGACCAAAATTGGTGGGAATAATCCTTGGGGGGGATAGAGGGTTCCTAAAATGGTACACCTGCCCCCACAAGGGGGGGGGGGGGCCCAAGGGGCAGGGCCCATAAGGGCCAAAACTAGGTAACTTTCTAACCACAAGCCCATTTGTAACCAAACTTGGGTGGTAGATGTGTAAAAGGGACTTCAATGTTTTTGGGGGGTCAAAGGTCAAATGAAGTCAAATGATAGAATATACCTGCAAGTTTCTTCTGTGTTGGTATCGGCCCATTTGTGACAAACTTGGATGGTAGATGCTCTACATGTATAGTAACCTCAATGTTAAATTGGGGTCAAGGTCGCATAAGTAGGTCAAAGGTCAAATGTTGAGATACTAGGGCGTGCCTTGTTTTCATGAAAACAGATGTTAGAATTTAATTCAACTTGGCAGAATCAGCTATATGGCAAGGGGATGCAAAGTTTTCAACTGCAGTGGTTCATTTGGCTCCGTTGGTGCCTGGATATCAGGCTCCAAGGGCCAAAACTATGTGTAACTAATGTTTTTTCTATGGGTACCATAGAGAGTAGAGAGTTTACGAGGCGAGCGTCGTGCCCCCTGGGGCTCTTGTTGTAATTATCTTTAGTTGTGAATTTGCTGAGAATGCATTTCCTTTCAACATGGCTGCTAATGTTGACATGTTGCCTGTTGCTAGTATGAATGTTTGATGGCTGAAGTAGCTTGTATGGAAGACAATTTGTGCCTTAAAAGAAATGTTAATATTTTGTGGACGAGAACTGGGACTATACATTTTAATCGTAATCATGAAATGCAGGTCAGTGTTCATTATCTCAAAGTTTATAGGTCAAAGTTTTGATCCAAACTTCCAGAACAATTATTTGACACTAAAAAAACAATAGAGCATTTAATGAGCTCAGAGTACATGTATATAGTTGGTTTTGGATACTTTGAACTATTAACGTGCATTGTGTCACCTCTTTGGCAAGGCCTGGTGGTAAATTGCTGCCTGGAAAGCAGTAGGTTGCAGGTTCAAAGTCGCGAATTGGGTGCATTCTTTTTCTGAGTCATTAATAAATAGCAAATCAAGCATTTCATCATATTAATATGTGGTTGGTGTTTTATCGCATGAATTAATGTACAGAGTATACAAAAATTATGGGCAAGGGAAAGATATTAGTTTTTAAATTGCAGCAGGTATTGGGCAGGATATGAAGATTTGGGGTCAAATGTTCAAAGGTCACCACTCTTAATAAAAGAGTGACAAGAAAGTGAAAAGGGAAGGAGAGGAGGAGAGGCATACTGTGTGTGGCTGTAAATTTCATAAATACTACAGGCTAAACTTCTTACAATTTCATTGAAGGATCACTTGAGTTAGTGGTGTAAGAGGCCTGTCAGCTTCATTGTGCTAATTGTAGTAAAGAACAATCGGCCTGATGAATGGCTGAAGGTAACTGCCATCTGGGCAGACAATAATGATATGCAAATTTTTTTATTTTGTTAGTAGATATTTAGGTTGGCTGGATGATATGTATAATTAGCCTTGCCTTTTAAAGCATCATTTTAGTTTTGGGGATTTTTTGTATTTGAAAGCTTTATATGGCACAGAGGTCATAATCAATCACATACAGATCTTCTGAATGCTTCCGTTTATTTTTGAATTAATAGAAAAATCTTCCGGGGGGGGGGGGGGGGGGGATGGGACCCCGAGAGATTTTCGACTATATTTACATTATAGCATCCAAAGGGTTAATGAGGTGTTAAGGTTGTCTGAATTATACCTCAGCAGAAAGATCAGAGTCTGCTATTTCTCCTGAGATTCAATTGAGATTACCTTAACACCTTATCAACCCTTTAGATGCTATAATGTAAAATATATTCGAAAATCTCGGGGGTCCCACCCAGGGTTGGCATATTTCCCAGTCAGAATCTTATTTCCCACCCAATCGTCTGGGAAATATCAATTTCTTCCATTGACTTTGCACATGAGATAGCAATTTTATATTGGACAGTGTCTGGGAAATATGACAAAAAGTGGGAAATATGCCAACCCTGGTCATAAAGCTTTCAAATAAAAAAAAAGGAATCACCAAAACTAAACTTGTGCTTTAAGCCAGTTATTACTGTGACATTTTAAAGGAGAATTGTCTTCATCCATTAATGTGGGTTCAGTGAATTAACATTTTTAGAAATCCAATACTGTAAGAGAAGGCAAAGCTGTTTGCAGCATTCAAGAGATTTGATTTTTCAAACATTTCAACAAATCTGTATATCACCCTCTGCAATTCTGCTGAAGTTCATGACTTCTTACCAGAACAACTCTACATTGACTGTGTGAATGAATTTTCACAATTTTCATTTTTCATTTTTAATGAAATATGAAAATTCACATGCATTATTTCTCAGGTACATGGCCAAGATGAATCTGCCTGTCATGTACAAGGTGATTGTTGAATTGGCATTATTCCTCACCCAGGAAATAACAATTTGCATTTTTAATTGCATTTTTTTTAAAAAATTCAAAATCAATGAAGAGTTGTTATGGTATGACATCATAGACTGTAATATAGATGCCATCTTCACGGCATGTCATACATATTTATTCAAATTTGTGAAATCTTATATGTACTGAATGACTAACCCAAAATTGCCCAATCTTTCGATGTTGGATTTATGAAGTAGTAATGGATTATTTGAATCCATATTAATGTTTGAAGAACGTTCTTCTTCAACTTAATTAGAATTTATTTACTAGTTTATATTTGTATTTGTGTTGTATGTGGAGAGCTCACATATTTATGCATGTGGTGCAAAGAAATTATTTATAGTGTTTTCTACTCGCATTTTCTTTTTAAAATTAGTGCAATCTATTTTATAATGTTCCTGCAAGGTGTCTAGTTTTTCAGAGTTGATAAATACCGTAGTAATCTTGCCTTAATAAATTTCTGACATAAATAGCATTGTAAATGAGTTTATTAAAATCTGGGAAAGGTTGCATGCTATGACGGAAATCATATCAAATCACTTGTAATTAATGTTTGTTTATATTTCTTCCAGTAGACAAATTCTTGATTTAGGTATAAAACTGTATATATTTGTCAGAATTACACTATTAATCATGATTGTAATGATTATGCATAGTCTTTAATTACGTGTATTTTTGCATGCTTTGCTGGATGTAAGGGTATAGTTATATAAAGTTATATAAAATTACTGGTATTGAATCATAATGTTTATTCATCTTTCTTCTAGTCAAAAACTTCTGTGATGTGAAAAATTTCATAGAATTATATCAAAATAGTAAAATATTAATTATGACTATATTGTAATGGTTCATCTTTAATAAAGTGAATAATTTTTAGTCACTAAATTTTCTCATAGGTGAAGCAGAAAATTGGAATTTGGACATGTGTACCATTAATCTTTGTAGACTGTATCACATTAAATTAAAATCATAATGATACTGGTCCTTATTCAGTATTTTGTCTAAAGCAGATATTTAAAGCTCAAGTATTGTTTAGGTCAATCAGAAAACATTTCCATCAATTATTCACAAAATACAAGATTACCATGATGTACCTCAGAAAACAACATGAAACCTTCTGAAGATTGTTTATTGTGACTTATTTTTACTTATCAGAGAACATATATCACTGTGTACATTTTTCACAATTTTTTCAAAAATGAAGTGTTTCAGAATGTGTGATTTTCATGTATGATGTGTTTCCAAAACACAGCAGAAAATTGCATTTTTGCCGTCTCCCAAAACTATACTTTGGTGTTAAGTATGGGAAGTGGTTAGTTACAAAATAACTTTTCAGACTCTACACATTGTAGAGTTCCAAATTCCTTTACAAAATGCATGTGTTTAGAGGGATGTAATAATATGTATATATTTTTTTATCGGACTATGTGTAATTGTTTTTTTTTTGTTTTTTTTTTTAGATTCATACAGTTTGTAAAACATATTTTTGGATAACATCACCTTGCCTCTCTACTCATGTTATCTATGTCTTTTTGGTTTTATGTTAAAATGAATACTAGATGTGCACCTCTTGCAGAGGCAAATTTGACACAAATTCTACCCATCTCGTAAAGATATATTGAATTATCATCTGTATTCACAAACTTCGGGAAGTTCAGAAACTTCGCGAATTCCACTACCCGTTCCCAAACATTGTTGAAATAAACCTGGTTTTACTTGAAATTCATGTATGTTAAACTTATGTAAATATGAAATTACAGTTCTTAGAAACATATTGACTTGCCACTTTTAGTCAACTCACCAAGCTTATTCGTATATTTTATTTGTAATTTCTTTAATAAAATTTATATTTCTTCAGTGCAAATCAATTGAGCAATTTTGAGCTTGTTTGTATTTTATATTGTGTTTGTCATCCAATGTAGCTATATGTCCACGCCTTCAACAATACATGTATTAACATTTAATCAAGACTACAGCCCTGTTCACCTGTCTGGATATAAAGCTGAAACGTTTGAATCCTATTACCACCTTATTTGTTGAAATTGGGAACAATTTACACTTTTACTACTAAAAGAGAAAAAATGTACACACCAAAACAGACACAGACACAGACACACACAGACACAGACACAGACACACACACACACACACCACACACACACTTGTATGGGCGTATGTACGAGGACCTTGAACATACAAATATCTTCCGAGGACCAGCGCTTGAAATTTGACCACACAACCGAGGACAAATTCCAGTCAGAGGATGTGTGTCTACCATCCAAACACATATAAATGTGTTTTACTATACATTCGTGGACATCCCCCCGCCCCAAACCTATGAGAATGTGGTAACAGAGGTGTAGATTGAAAATAACGTAATTTAATCCGAGGACGTGTGTTTCAGGTCACACACACACACACACATGCACACACACACACACACACACACACACACACACACACACACACACACACACACACACACACACACACACACACACACACACACACACACACACACACACACACACACACACACACACACACACACACACACACACACACACACACACAAAACCCACACACAGCACAATCATACGGTGCAGGACCATAAACTACATTTCTTTCTATATCCAGGTGTGTAAGGAGAAAGGGAGGGGGGAGGGGGGAGGGCGCGGGGGGGGGGGGAGGCGGGGTCCGGGGGGAGGGGGTATTGGCATTATACATTTGAAGGAAGCAAATCACATTAATGTTTGGTTTATATAACGTTGGAGTAATCGGTAACGTAATCAAAAAGCTCCGCATGCTGCCTAAAAGCAATTGCTGAATACAATTTATGTAAATACTTTTCAACGACTTTAAAACTTTACCAAAACGAATTCATAGCCACAAGAACCTTTTGTGTGCCTTTAGCGTTTTTTTGTGGAAGTAGTAAAAGAATGGCTGCTATCTTTTATGTCTGTACCACCATTTTAATTATATCATGTAGCTGTCTGTAAGCAGCTAATAATTATGCAACATTTGTGTGTAATGTTTTGTGTGTGTCGGCGTGTGTATAATGTATGTGCGTAATGTGGTATGTCTTTGTGTGTGTGTGTGTGTGTGTGTTGTGTGTGTGTGTGTGTGTGTGTGTGTGTGTGTGTGTGTGTGTGTGTGTGTGTGTGTGTGTGTGTGTGTGTGTGAATATTTTTTTTTCAGGGGGTGCACAGGACCGCCATGCAGAAAAGACGTGGTCTATTTTTGTTCAAAATTATGGCGCGTGAACAATTTGTGAATTTTTTTTTGGCGCCGCGAAAATTTTCGCGTTCTCAGAGAGCGCAAGTACCTTTGGCCAGATTTTTTACGCGCATGTCTGTAATTGATTTTCATGGTTTTATACGAATAACACAAGAAGTAAGTTCGCAACCATAAAGTTGGATTAAGCAGATAATACCGAACTCTATGGTTCACCACTGCTTAATAGTGTGACACGTAGATACTGCCACCTGTCCTAAAGTCGTTGACGGCGTAGACTACTTTCGTGACGGGCGTAAGACCATTTTTGCGGAGTCCTGACGACTACCGGGAAAATATGCGATGCGAACTAACCGTGATTAGTTAGTCGTTAGCACTATTATGACAAACTTTACTTCAACGAGTTGGCTCTGCACTATGAACATGCTTTCATATAAATTTTCTGTTTTGGCTACTGTCAAATTCTGCTAAGACTGCAGCCTAACTACACAAACATCAAGCCAAAATCAATGAGACATGTTTCAGTGGGTAATAACAACAACTTTAATTATAGTTAGTTACGTTACGAAAAGAGGAGCGTGGAAAAAAATGAGCAAAGTCTTTGTCCCTCAAGTTTCCTCAAGCCTGTTTTCAACCGAAAACAACTGTGGTATTTCTGCTATTTCTACATCCTTGGTAAGTCATTTGAATATATAACTTAGTGATAAAAATGTGTTCATTTTTAACTCAACATCAAAATCATTGGTTAGTTACGTTACATTTTGTCGGCATGCCACACGAAATTTGCGTTTATTCATGTCTTTTCCAGATTTAGTATGCATATGTGGGGCTTTTATTACTTTCCCAAACAATGAAAAGAGCTAATTGCATGGATAAAAACTTGCAGAATAAATGATTAGTTTTTCAATAATTAATTGAGATTTAGTCACACTAGTCCCGGCACATGTGGTATTTTCATTGTATGGTTTTCTGATTGCTCCTAGAGGGTGCTGTTGAGATGTAAAATTTAGAGTAGAAATGATTGTTCCCCAATTGTTTCTTCATTGATTGCATACTGCCATTCACAAAACCATTGAAATGTAATATGATTCAGAGATAAGACCAATTTATATAATTTGTGATTGTCCAATATTTTCAACAGGAATTGCCCAAACTTGTAATCGAGTGGGACCTTTTCGGGATCTCTTTTTGAGTTTTCCCTAATCGCTTAAAACACGGGCAGACCTGATGACTGTTTAAAATTGAGCTTTGGCCTGACATTTTTATTTTTGAGAAAGCGTGTAAAATGGCATGCAATACCTCGATGATCAAACTGTGCCTGTGAGACATTACAAACTATACGTACAAAGCAGACATCGATCAGGCAAGTACGTCCCTTCCAATGGTTAAGAGTATTATTGTAAAATCATTTGTTATTATTCTGGGCAATATGGAAATTCGTATCATTTACTGGGGGTGGGGGGGGGAGCTTTAGGGTTTTAATTACATAAAAACTCCTTATTCAGATTGATACATGCCATATCTAAAACTTTAGAGAAGCTGAAAATGTGATCAGTGTGGTGCTAAAAATGTCAGAAATGATGAATAGATAATAACCCACATATGGCTCGCCAATATGGCCGCCTAATAATACCACTATAATGGTACACCGAATTAGTTCAAATGTGAAACGACTTCTATTTTATACCGTGCTTGAACATCAACATGGCTACGCGATACGAAATTGTCAGTATAGACTGGAAAAGTTCACTTGCAAAACTACTTGACAAAAACTTGACGAAATATCCTAAGTAGTTCATGTTCTTGACCCCGCCCCCCAAAAAAAAAAAATATGCGTTTATACTTAACATTCGCATCAGGCTTCTGCGGCACTCGAGACGAATCCTGAAATTTAGAATTTTCTTTATTGGATGAAAACAGTTTGAAAATGAGCGGAAAAACTTGCGCAGTAATGCAGCATAATGAGATTATTATAAATGTAAAAAAAAATGGCTATTGCTTCGTTTTGTTTTTAAGCATTATTTAATTAATTATCAGAAAAAAATCATGATTCAATTAACCCAGGAGATAACTTTACTGGTCCAAAAATGAAAACAGTTATTTCACGGAATGGATGATTCGATTATGATCGTAAGTATGTCTCAAGTTTAATCTTAAATTTCAAAAGTTTCATTAACTTCATAGAAAAATGTGACGCGTCACGCGTGATGTCCTGAATAATAATCGCACAACGGCCAAAGTATTTAAAGCCCAAAGTGTCAAATATTGTTACATGTATTATGATATATAAGTATGAAAGTAAAGTGTCCTAAAAAATGAAAAGTTATACGACCTTCACATGTCCATGTTGTAAAACATTTGAAATACTATCAGGGCATCCGCGTGACATATCACAAAATACCATTTCAAATCATGGCTATTAATAAGCATGCATGAATAAAAGTGGTGGGCGTACTGTTTGATATCATACCCCGTTGTCAACTAAGTCGCAATTAAATAATTTCATAATTATTTGACTAATATCTACCATTGTTTCTCTCTGTCATGATTCTTCAATGTTTTGCTCCTACCCTGAATGAAACGGAAAGAAAAGTCGCATTTGTTTTTCCTAATTAGTATATATCTCGAAATGCCACGTTAATTAGGCAACATCAAGCTCCGTCATTGTCACTAATATTAATGCCCTCCATGGTTTGGCTGAGATGTGATCTTGGTCGTTGTCTTCATAGCTCGGCTTTCACTGGGAAACACAAAATAAGCGTACCTCGTCCTCGTCAACCCCCCGCCCCCCCGTCATACCGCATCGTATCATTACGCCTACCTTCATCGTCGTTATCAATGTGAATATACGACGTGTCACCACCATTATGCATCAGTTGATGCATTGTCGATCAATTATCTATTATTAGTCGTTCTCTGCGCTCCAGCACGGCGTCTCCTCCGTTACTCCATTCATCAGCCTCGAAATTCGCTATCTTTCTGTTGCCATAAGAATTATCTTCTTCAGAGGTTGGCG